>JAOXJP010280253.1:0-19549 GCA_025762735.1 Platanus orientalis | reverse complement strand
GCGAAGTTACCAAATGCCATTTTCACCTATTTTGGAATCTTGAGAACGAAAGCAACGAGAATCACTTCTCGGGAGAGTTACCAGACGCAGCCTAATATCCCTTTAGTATTTTGTCATAAATCACATCAGATTTGCAAAATCTTAGTCTCTTTTAAAAGGTAACTGGAAAACCTTCCTAAAGACACCAAAATAAAGCCAAAAATGGAAGTTTGACCATAGATAATTTGGGCTAAAAGGAAGTTACAGGATTAAAACTCAATGAAATAAAACTTAATAAACCTAAAAACCAAACTCAAAGTAGACCCCACATGATCATCAAATTTCTTGTTCCTCATGGATGCTCGTGCATCAGGTAGACACTGTTAAAGTATGCAAGATAATCAATTCGATTCAATCTACTAGAATCTTCCTTAATTCAAGGTATATATAAGATGTGCTTTAGGTGGTGTTTGGTTCGGATTCTAGAATCTGATTCTAGTTATAATCGATTCTAGGCCATGTTAGAGGTGTTTAGTTCAAAGTCTAGAATCCGATTATACATAATTAGAATCACAATCAATGCAAAATCAGAATCACTGTTCAGACTAATTCTGTGCTGTGACAAGACAAACAAAAAACAAAAGGAGTTTAACCGAACAACTTCTTTACTCTTTTTTGCCTATGAGGCTAATGACAAAACAAACGCAGTATTCGTGGAATCGAATCATTTAAATATCAACTTCCAAAAAAAATGGTAACCAAATGGGATTCTGGATTCTCACAATCCGATTCCAAAATTTGACTAAGAGAATCCAGAATCAGAATATAATCCGATTCTAAAATCCAAACCAAACAACCTTTATTTTCTTGCTGATTATGATACATCACACAGTGCTATTTGCTGTAAGTTAGCAAAAGTCTAATAGCAGAAGAGAACAATATCAAATAAAACTTTATACAGGTAATGCTAAATGAACTACAAAGATAAGAGAGTAAAACGTAGAAAATGATGACAACAATGGTCCTTAATTTTACTTTTTGTTGACAAGCAACATTTGTATAGTCCTTCCTCCATAGAAACCATGTGACAATAGATCAACTGGATTTCTCATAGTAATAGTAGTATTACCTTAACAGAGCATGTTTGAGACAAACCACTGTCAGTAATGAAGACAAGGCATTTAATATCATGCTCGCTTGCATATTCGTACTGCTCAGTGAGGCTTGGTTCTGATATTGGGACGAATTGAGCCTGATAGACATGCACATCCACTAAGTAAAGAAGTTGGAAGGAAATAAAGAATAGCATGCATGCCCCCAGAGAAAAAAAAAACAAAAAAACAAAAAAGCAAAAAAACAAGCAGTAGCAATAGTAGTATGAAGCATGGTTCAAAATTTAATTAAAATTTCCCCTTTTATGGTGGCAAAATGAAATAACAAAGGAATACAAAACTTCCAAAATTTCACTAATATTTTGCCAAGTTGGGAGTTGGAAGTTGGCAGTGCTATTGTATCTTATAGTATGTGAGCATGCATTGTGCCTTTCCTCTTATACTTTTGTAACTTGTTTGTATGGCCATTGGCTAGATGTGATTATCTATACATGACATTATTGTTGGGTTATGGATTAGTATCATGGATACTTATTTATCATTTCTTAACTCTCTGTGGATTTGTAGCTTTATTGTGTAGTTTTTTTATACCAATCTCTAAAAAGTTCCAGATGTGCACGACAGCATTTCATAAGGGTTGTTTAATAATGTGTAATGGTTTCTAGATGTGTAATGACGCTTATTATAACATTTCCTAATGTTTCATTATAAAATTCCAAGGTTCACATAGTGCTTCCATTGGCAACACGTATGTCATGAGGGTATTGGTTTCCACAACCATCATAGATGGTTTGTTTGTATATGTAGTAATTCTTAGGTGTGTATTAATGTTTATTCTATCATATCCTAAAGTTTCATAAAACAATTCCAACATTCACCTAAAGTTTCCATAGTTTATGTAATATTTCCATGGTTTACGATATGTATCCACTGAAACCTCGACATGTTTTCATATCTGTGGGGACCAAAACCTATACCGAAACCGAAACTTCGGAGTAGAGCCATGCACAGCTCTATCTTCCACACAACAAGGTTCAACTACCCCTAAAGTTTGCCAATGCACATCAAACGACATAGTTGGAATACTGATTCACACACTCCTGGAAGTTGCATCATTTACAAATACAATCCCTTAATGTTTACACTGCTACTGCCCAAGATTAACCAACTGATTTTGACCAACACAGCCTACAAGTAGAACTATAAAGACTGCATAGTCTTCCTTCAACACTACATAGGGTTACACAACACTAATTACAACATAACATTGGGTTACACAACCCTTTTTAAGCCTCAAAACATCACCCAAGAGTAGTAAATCAGCATATCAAAGTTCCAACAGATGCAACACATCATCAAAAAACATTGTAACATGCAACAGAGTATCACCATCCACTGTTCCTATTTCTTTCTAGGAGAAAACAACCAAAAAAGGAGAAAATCAGGAGGGCAGTATTACTAGAGAGGAGATCTGAGCGCTGGATGTTGAAATATGCAGCATATGGGCATAATGGTCTTTATATAAGTAGTTGATGTATTTTTGTCTTTTATATGTAAATACAAGAGTATGGGTGGTATTTGGCCTCCAACCCTACAGCATACATCTATTGAATAAGACATACTTATGACATAATACTCTCATACAATTTTCCCTACGTTTTTTTTTCATCTTCTTCTTTTCTTCTTCCTTTCTCTGCCGAATATTTATACCAAGAATAAAAACAACTCTGGCTACTCAAATCTTAACCATTCTTGCTGAAATTTGTTTCTATGAAATCCCTGAGATTGTAAACTACTAGGATCTACTGTCCTTTTGCATCAACAAACCCCCATGGTTAGGTACCATACAAATTTCTCAGATCTGGACTTCCAATTTTCAGAAAAATGAAATTCTTACAACATTTCAAAACTTCAAAAAGTTCCACAAACTATATAAAAAAACAGCATTATTCATGTTCTATCAAAATCCTAACCTCCTATTAGGGGAAATTGACATGTCCGTACATATGCTAATGTCAGCAAAGATCTCACGTTTCTCTGGTCTTCTTCTGAGCTTTGATACTAAGTTGTTTTTTGTGTTGTGATTTTAGTGCGATACGTTAGGGTTAAAGTAGAGGAAGAGGAAGAAGAAGAAGAAAAAGAGAGGGAAGTTGGAGAAATTGTACCAGTATCTCTCACACTCTACTCATATTTTGTACATTGATATAACGTATGATATTAGTATACTAAATCAATACAGAACAAATATAAAGAAGACTAAAGAAACCACAAACATACAAGTAATTACAAATATGTCCCATATACACTACTTACATATTCTCCAACAGAACTAGCAGATTCCCCAATTAATCAGAATCATGGACTGAATGATCAAGAGTTATTTTTTGATTTAAGTGGTGGATTCCAATGATTAGTGGGCCAATTGATTTATCTCTCACGAACTAGGCCAGATATTGCTATGCTGTGAGTGCTATTAGTTAGTTTACGCATTTACCAATGTCTACACATTTTGAGGCTGCTGCCCACAAGGAGTTGGAATACTTCAGGTCTTCACCAAGGGATGGTAAAAGTAGTAGATGTAAGAGTAGCTTCGTATTGTCTGTTCCTATAATTATTGACTTTGAAAATTTTTTTTGAAGGAAAAAAAGATCAATGGAGATGCCATCATCATATAACATGACCTCACCTTGATGTTTGCCTGCCATAGCTCATCAACAAGTTCCATGCGTTCTTCGAGCAAACCTCCACCGCCTCTTGAACAAATAAGAATAGTAATGCCAGCTTCACTTCTACATTAACATGAATAGAAAATTGAGAGATTTTTACATTTAGATGGTATGATGAGCTAAACCTGAGTAGGGTAGTCAAAACGAAATGAAAGATTCAAAAGAGATTGCACCTGGAAGGCTTGATCTCAACTGACGAGTGCTGAATAACCGTCTCTAGGGCAAGGCTGGTCCCAACAGCACCTGGTGGATTTGATTTCTAGACAAATATGGCAGGAATCATTAAAATGCAAATTGATAAACACCTAAACCTGGATCTACATCAAATAATATCTGCTATAATCTTAACTTTCCACCATTTAACTGAATGAGTACAAATCTGAGTATTGGTATCATCATACCTATCAAGAATATATGATTCTTATCAAAGAAAAACAAAATAGGGAAAAGATTTGAACTGTTTGTAAGGCAAATGCCAATTCATTTCAGGAAGCAGTATGCTTAATGTATCAGTTAGCTTGAAATTTGCTATATGATTGATGAAGACATGGAATGGAAGCATGAAGAAAGGAGCACAAACTCAAATTTTATGCTTGTCACCATGTTTGGACAAGAAAAAAGTTTAGTCTTTTGATCCCACACAAACTTGACCAAACAATTAACAATATTAATATGAACCCAATTGTCTTCTAAACTAAGACACAAATAAGGGGTTTATTTTGGGCCAAAAGAAGGAAGATTTTTCAGATACGTGAAGCCATGGCATACCAAAAATGCATCCCTCCCCCCCCCCCCCTTTCCTTTATTTTTTGTTGAGATTGGGGGCAAGGGGGTTGGGGGCACAGAGGGTCATCCACTTTCTTCCTTGTCAGTCAGTTGTGAGTCTTGCGAATTTTGAAGGCAGAAATTAGATACTGTCAAACAATTTCAGACCACCGAGATCCTTCAACATAGCAAGTCCACAAAAATAAAACTTGTTTCCTTGATTGAACCTCCAAATTTCTCCATTACAAAGTCAAGAAAGAAGCACCTGGAAGAGGTTGATTACAATGAAAATGGAGAGCATGGAAATCCATTAAGAAAAGTCCACTTGAGGAGCAAAGCACGTCAATCTTGAACACAGTCCATGCGGTGATGCAGGCTCTGCTTGAAGAGAGACCAAAGTATGGAGACTCTTTATAACAAAATCACAACCTCAGGATCCCCTATCTACCATCAGCTTTACTTCCAATAAAAGATTAAAATATAAGAAATGCATCCAATACAAGTGATTCCACTAATATTTTGATACTATACCTTTCTGCATCTACAGATACGGTAACATCTAGCAGGAATGCTAACATTACTTCACATCATTGGATCTTCCCGAGGTTCACAAGTATCAATCGAATTACAAACTATTGAATTGTATTAACAATCTATGGTCTAGAAACACATTAAAATTTTCAGAGATACATGGAGACTCTCAGAAAATTGTTTTAAAAAATGTTAAAACAAGTAAGGCATACCCAAAAGTACTACTCTCACTAACTATTTTGTTTCAATGGTTGTGGCTTGGGCTGTCAGTGTGAAAACATGGGTTCAAGTCTGGTGTGCAGCCACTTTGTGCAAAAAAGTCAAAGGTTAGGTCTGTATCCTGTCCACCACTCCCAGCAACCGGTAGTTACAGGACTGGCACTGGGTAATGACCTTTAATCACATATGCTTGTTGATCCACATGACCAACAGACAGTGAGTTGAGTGGAAGATATAACCATGCAATTTACTATATGAACATTAACTATCTTATGCCAGCCTATACATAATAGAATATATCAACGGTAAGGTCTAGACAGAGTAGTATCACTATAACCAGTAAAGGATCAGATGCAAATGCTGCAGTTATGTATCACAGAAGTATAACCATGTGGAGACAGAACTGTAAGTTTAGTAAGTTATATTGTTCACTAGAGCTCCTAGCAGTTTAATGCAACAACAGCCATATGATTGGCATTCTTATATATTTGTAAAGTTATAAATATTGACATGTGTGTGCTATATATATATATATATATATATATGATAGATGTGTTTATCTTCATAAGAGAATTTTTATATGTATTTTTTTGGCAAATCTTCATAAGAGAAATAATAATAGAAATGGGAGATCTCATGCATAACCTACATATTCATGATCCCACATTTGATGAAGCAGATGATCATAGCGACCACCAACAGCAAGCAGAGCTCCCTCGGTTGATGATCCATGATGTAAGTATATCTATGGCAAAAAAATTCAAGTTGGTTAAGATGATGAAATAATATTAGCTAAAGTACCTTGCCTTCCAATAACTACACTTTACAATTTCAAGAATGAGGTAACAGGAACAGTTCCTAAAATATAAGAGAAAGAATAAATGGGGAGTAACAATTGCATGACCTTGACTTAATCCATTGCTGACTGAATTCACTAACATTTGGCCCCAAGCACATGACAATATCATAGTATCAAAGTGTTACAAAGATTTATCTTTTTATTTTGATGTAATTGTGAATTTTGCAATTATGTGACAACTTTGCTGTGTGGAGGATCGTGACACACACAACTCAATCATCCAACCTCTACCTGCTAAGTATTCTTAGGACTAGTCTGACAAATGTGAAACCAAATAACTAGTGAATTTTTTATTCCATATCTATTCATTCATTTTATGCACTACCTTAAGATGAGGTGGATGGTGAAAGCAAGCTGAACATACTGGGAAGGGAAAGCTAACCCTTAACTAGCCATAAAAATCAATTTTATGCAGCTCTTGACATTTCTGAAGCAGAATATGAGAAGATTAATATCAGTTCAGACAGTACAATCAGGGTTTGGGGTCCAGCAAACTGAAAAACTTATTCAGCTTGAGTAGTAAGATATACTACTTCAAGTTTGCACCCGAAAATGGATTATGCTTGAAGCATTGGTCGATTATGTCTTGATTACTCACCTTATGGGTAGTTTCGGCATTTCAACTGTAAACAAAGGAAGGATACATGAAAAGGGACTTAAGCAGTTACTTATACAGCTTCATGTATACGAGTGGCTTTACATTTTTTACTACCATTACTTAATAAAGCAACCACATGATACACATGCTCTAGAGACAAAACTTTAAGCCATACCTACGATTTTACCTTGTCATGATCTTGTCATACGGTTGGGTCAACAAGAAAATATGTGTACATATGAAAGGAATGATCAACTTACACAAACTCAAGTTTGATCATACAACATTCTAGCACTTCATTTCTATAGCAAGAACTGTACAAAAAACAAGAAAAGAAAAGTTTCCACATTCCAAAGCTAGAAATTAAGAAAAAAACTGATTAATGAAAGGAAAGAGTGTAAAACCCAGATTTTAGGTTGATTTGCACCAAAAATCTCATTCCTTCAAATCAAACAAATCTCTCACACCATTCCATACAAAAATTGGCCACCATACATTGATTTGAGATTCAAAAACACATCTTGTTCGTTGACAAGTGCTTCAAAAACACATGAGATAGGTATAGGCTCACTAATTGATGGAATAACCAATCGAAGCCATGGATGTGTGATCACATATAGTCATAATTAAAATTTTCTTTTAAAAAATAAGATTCAATCAAGAAAAAGACAATAAATATCAAATCATCCATCAGACATATGTTATTGTTTGAAAACAAAAAATGTAAAATATAATTACCAACAAAATAATTTAAAAAATAAGATCATGTTTTTGAACAAAATATAATGGTAACGAGTAGACAAATGGATAAGCTATAAATATCAATGGACAAGCCTATTACTTTTTACAAGAAAAACGAATTTTGGTTAAAGGGATTGGTTGGGTGGAATCCTGAAGTGCAAAAGACATCCACAATAACTCTTGGTGTGGTAAAGGATTAGTTTAAAGTCCCCACCTCCAACCCACAGTTGATTTGATAAACAGTTTTGATAGATTAGGCTCTTTGGAAAAGAAGAAAAAGGAGAGATAATTGGGAGAGACCCTTCTCTCATTCTGTTGTAGTATTTATATATGGATACATGGGAGAAATACTCAAGGTACTTCATATAATAACAAATATACCATTGAGATACAGCTAAGTATAAAACCACCATTATTACAGTATAATACAGATACAACTCTACACTTTCCTCAAGCTGAAGAGTAGATATTACACACATCCAGCTTGCCAACAACCCTAACCCCTTTAGTAAATATAACATCCAGGGTGGTCTCCTGGTTTTAAAAAGAAGGTGCAGATACTTCCAGACTTCAGCTTTTCCTAAATAAAATAAACTCAACCTCAATGTGCTTTGTCCAGTCATGTTGTCTTGGTAATATAGGCACTACTAATTGCAGCATTGTTGTCACAATACAAATGATAGGTTGTTGAACTGAGAAACCTAGCTCATTCAACAAAATTTGCAACCAAAGAAGTACACAAACTTCGTGAACCATATAGCTAAATGGTTCTACACTGAATCTTGTGACAACATATTGCTTCATACTTCTCCAGGATAAAAATTTGCCTCCAACAAAGGTACAATACCCTTATGTGGAATGTCAATCTTGATGTTTTGATTAAAAGATTATGTATATAGCTAAGTTGCTTATAAATCAGGTACAATAGCCTAATGGATAGTGCTTCCTTTCGTTCCTCAGTTAACAAGCTGGGTATGTGCACCACTACATGCCAGCTTGAGGGGGAATGTAGACGTATGGAGTATAAGGGTGTTTTTGTCTTTCTATTATTTATGGGTATTCCCTAGTGTGGGCCTACTGTCTATTAGATGCATGGGGTTGTATATACTTATAGTAAAGCATTGTGTGAGGGATCAAATGTGACCCCTACACACGATTTCTTCCTCTCCTTTCTTTTCTTTTTCTATCCTATTCTTCTTCTTTTATTCTTCTACTACCATTAATGCACAATCAAGCTACAAATTCAAGTGCTTATGCATGTATCCCAGATTCTAGCTTCAATGACTCTATTATCTCTTACAATCATCCTTGGGATATTGATTCGGGGGCATCTCATCATATGACTGGTATGTCTAATCTTTTTACTTCCTGTCATGTTTGCTATGACCAAGACAAGGTGTGAATTGTTGATGGCTCCTTGTCTTCTATAATTGGCATCGGATGCATTCCTTTACATCTTCATTGTCTCTGTCCTCTATGTTTCATGTTCCCAACTTTAAGCCAAACCTTGTATTTGTTAGTCATATTACCAAAACTTTGAATTATAGTGACTTTCACCACCCCTCCCCTTCTTATTGTGTTTTTCAGGACTTAGAGACGAGAAAGACGATTGGTAGAGACCATAAGGATTAGGGGTTGTATCTTATGGGTAGATGTTCCCATGTTGCATCTCTAATTCAGTAGAGAAGACAGCTCCTATTTCTCCCTCCTCTCAAAGAGATCAGCTACTTCAACTGCTTTATCAACTTACCCACATTTTTTTTTCTATAGTTAAAGAAACTATTTCCTATATGATGTAATTCTGTTTTAATTTCAGACTTTCATTGTGAAACTTACGAGTTCAGTAAGCACTTTAAAATTTATCTTCCTAGTAATAGTAGAAATACTACACCTTTTTCTCTTGTTCATTTTGACATGTGGGGACTAGCCCCAGTAGTCTATTTATTTGGTATTCGATATTTTGTGACTTCAGTGGATGCTTACTTCAGGGCTACTTGGGTTTATTTGTTGAAACCAAAGCAGTTTTTTTTTTTTTTTTCAATTGTTCCATAGATTGGTAGAAACTCATTTTGAAACTAAGATCAAAGTTCTTAGTGCTTTCTCTTCTTATCACTCTCAATATGGTATTCTCCATCAAACTATTTTTCCAGATATTCTTGAACAAAATAGCATAGCTAAAAGGGAAAATTGCCACTTTTTGAAAAATAACATGTGCTTTGCTTTTCACCATGCATGTTTCCAAAGTATTATGGACTGATGCACTCCAAATTGTAGCTTACTTGATGAACCTTATGTTCACATGCATTGATTGATTCAAATCTCCTTGTGAGATTTTTTCTTATTCATCCCATATTTCTTATATTCCTCTTAAGGTGTTTGGATGCATTTGTTATATCCATGTTTTTAAGTTTGAGAGGTCCAAGTTCGACTCCAAAGCCCTTAAATGTATCTTCCTTGGATATGCTTCAGACCAAAAGGAGTACAAGTGTTATCATCCCCAAAATCTTAAGCAGCTTGTCTTTGTGGATGCTACCTTTGTTGAGTTAGTGCCCTTCTTCTCTCTAGCACGACTCATCTTCAAGGGGATTGCATGTGTGAAGAAGAGTATCCTCTTCCACTGCCCCTTTCACCATAATTTGATAGTGGAGGTGACGATGGTGGAAGCAAGTCCAATGAAGACAATAGACAGGAGTAGGGGGAGCCAATCGTGGTAACAAAAGACTTTTAAAGGTGTATTCAAGAATGAAAAGAGTTGCTCGAGATCTTCATGTGCCTGCCCAAGAAATCTCCTCTTTTCTAGGTATTGCACTCAACACCCATGTTGAGTCTCATTCTAATTCTCATCTTCCTATTTCCCTGAGAAAGGGCACTCGTTCATGTACCCAACATCCCATTGGCCACCATGTTTGCTATGATTCTCTTTCTCCTTCGTTTAGAACCTTTCTATTTCCTTGTCCTCTATTTCTATTCCATACAGTGTCTTAAGCCTTCTCAACTGCAATGAGAAATGTTATGGAAGAGGAAATGAAGGCACTGAAAAAAAAAAGCACATGGGATGTGTTGACTTGTCAGAAGGAGCCAATAGGGTGAAGATGGGTGTTCTCAGTGAAGCTACGACCGAATTATGGGATAGTAGAAAGATAGTTGCAAAAGGCTACATTCAAACCTATGAAATTGATTATTAAGAGACCTTTGCTCTTATGGCCAAGATAAACTCCATAAGGATCCTAATATCCATTGCAACCAAGGTTTAAAATGTCGGTGTTGGTGGAAATGTTGGTTGGGTCAAAATAAGAAATGTCGAAAAGAAACATCATAAAAAACATGAAAACTTGGGAAACAAATTCTAATCTAAATGTATAAAACATAAGGAAACAAAAAGACTCATTAAGAGTAATATCCTATTTTAACTCATAATCATAGTTTATATTATTAAATAATACACTTGTATTATATTCTTAATAAGTTGACACATAATGATTAACAAACAGATTATAATTTCACTGGAGGTTGAATTCTGATCCATGGCTCAAGAAATATGAGAGCATTTGTGGATACAAAATCTATTGAG
The DNA here is from genome assembly GCA_025762735.1 of Platanus orientalis. NCBI lineage: Eukaryota > Viridiplantae > Streptophyta > Magnoliopsida > Proteales > Platanaceae > Platanus > Platanus orientalis. The sequence continues at coordinate 8,448 of JAOXJP010280253.1, read as the reverse complement.
TGAATTGAGCTTTATAGCACAAGGGCCCATGAGTCTTTACTTTGGTAATAAGGCAGCCACATTAACACTGCTCATAATCTTGTTCAACATGATAGAACAAAACATATTGAGGTTGATAGGCACTTCATCAAAGAGAATCTTCAGTTTAGGCAGATATGTATTGCATTTGTGAAGACAATGGACCAATTGACTAATCTTTAACTAAAGGTCCGGGCAGTCCTAGCTTTAACATGATTGTTGGAAAGCTTGGTATGACTGATATCTACATACTAGCTTGACGAGGAGTGTCAGAATACATCAGTGTATGAGGTACAATATGTTTAAGAATACTTTAGTTAAAATTATTGATTTTAACATATAAACTATGATTATGAGTTAAAATGAGTTAAAATCTTAGTAGACTAGATCATAATTGTAGGAAAGTTTGGTACAAGGAGGGAAGCTTGCTTCCTCCAAAGCTCGTTTTGGAGGTTAATTCCATTCCACTTTCCAAGTAGTGGGAAGCACATTTCCCAAAAGTGGGAAGCACGGTGAAACAAGTGAAAGCTATTCAGGGAAATGAGTGGAAGCCTCTAAAGAAGGGAGTAGAAACGTCTAGAGAATCAATAAGGAAGGAATCCAAGAAACTACATATTATTTTATATAAATCCTATGATGTTATCATTGAATAAAATATTATCTATGAGATATTAGTAATGATTTTGTATGAAAAGAAAATTTTTCTATTGAATTTAATGTTTATATTATTTTATTCTAATCCACAAAAAATAAAAAATAAAAAAATTCAAATCCGATGATTTTTATACAAGGTCTTCTATAGTTTTGACTTTAAGATGTAAGTTACCTACAAAAAAATCTTATGAATGGTAAAATATAAGGTATGGTTAGCCATAATAATAACAAAAGGTTTGCATAATTTTTTATATGTCATTATTCTTTGTACTTACATAGTACAACTTTTAGGTTTTTATGTTATTATGTACTTTTTTTATTTAAATTTATTCACTTTATTGTATTGTAATTGAAATTATCGATTATAACTTATAGATATTTATCTACAAAAAATCTAATGTATGGCAAAATCTAAGGTATGGTTGGCCATAATAATAACAACAGGTTTGCATAATTTTTTATAACTCATGATTCTTTGTACTTACATGGTACAACTTTCAGGTTTTTATGTCACTATGTACTTTTTTTATTCAAGTTTACTCACTTTATTGTATTGTAGTTGAAATTATTGATTGTAAATTTTAAATATTTACATTATTGTTATTTTTCGCTTCTCACTTCCCAAGAATTTATTGAGCCTCACTTCCCACTTTTCAATTTCACATTGCTTCCCGCATTCACTTCTTGCACTAGTAACTATGGTCTGGATAAAGTAATTTGAAATGTAGCCCAAGCATGTTATGTCTTTTGACCCAAAGACCCCCCCCTCCCAAAAAAAAAAAAAAGATAAAAAAGAGAGTATAAATATCCCAAAACAAAAATGGAACAATGCCATATGTACAAACTATTTCTGCCAGAAAACTTGAGCTATTAAGAAATATGCAATTCTTCATGGAAATTGCACAAATTCCTGACTCACATATAACATGTTGCATTGAGTTTAATGCTACCTGGAAAAAAAGGACTGCTAAATCCTCCAAAAAATATACTTCACATTTTCATTGAACTAGCAGTCACTTGTCAATGGATAAAATTATACTCACTTGTTATCCCAATTGTAATATCAGTTGTTGAATAGATATTATTACTCTAAATAAGAGCAACATAAATTTGACGTTCTGTTACCTGAAAAAATAGATCCCTGTGATAACTCTCCGTAGGTGGCATAAGGGTGTCTATAAAAACATGTTTCTCAATCCTCCAAACTCTTAAGTAGCTACAAAGAGAAGTCAATTCCTCAAGAGCCTTGCGTGTAGATTTATCTGCAATAATATTGCAGTTAATGATAAGCATGATATCCTTCAAATATTCTACATAAATGACAATCAAACGTAACAAATACCAGGAGGAAGGGCTCCTCTCAATCTTGGAAGGGCTTGATCTGCAGTTCCACAGAACCTTGATCCGACTGTTTGTAATCTATTAACAACAGCTTCTGCTAAATTAAGATCCTGGAGAAGAGTAGAGTATGGGAGACGAAATCAGACCAATCGATTCACACTACAATTTCCTTTTTACACAAGGCATTTTGTTCTCCATTTAATAACTGCAATTACCATCGATTTTGATTCACTATTAATAACCACAGAAGCTGGTGCAATGAATAGAAAATAAAATAAATGTGTAAAAATTTTAAACATTACAGAAAGCACTTGAGATACAGTAAGTGCAGTGCATGAGATATATGAGATCCACACCATTCTTTTTTATCCTTAGCTGTGTTCTAAGGGTATATTAGTCTTTTTTATTGTAATTTCTTATGAGTTATTATGTTATTTCCATAGAGGGCATTAATATAACAAAAGGACTACAAGAGGTCATTGGACAAACACATGTCACTTTACTCTCTCATCTTCTTCTTCCACAATGTACATTATTGTATATAATTTTCTACTTGGTACCTGTTGCGTACTTTAACAACATTCCAAAAGCCCAAGGAATGATGGAATGCACATTAGGATAGGCCCTTTAGATCGCTGGAATTGTAACACTACCACACTCTGTAGCCAACGTCCATAGCAGCCTACTTAGTGATGGCACAAAAGCAGGCCTCTTATCCAGGAAGCCTTTTCCACCTTGTGGCAGCTTTCACCATGTTCCAGGTAGTTCTTTCCACTTTTTGGCAGCTTTCACTCTAGTCTAAGTAGCACTGTCCACACTATAGCTAGGGGTGGGCATGGGCCGGACCATGGTAGGCCCAAGGCTCGTCCCACTACATCATACTGCGGGCTTGGGCCTGAAATTTTTTGGTGAACTTAGGCCCAAGCTCCCCGGCCCATTTTAATTTATCAGGCATCGGGCTTCAAGTTTAATGGCAGATATGGCCCTAAACAGAGTGGAATGGAGGAACAAGATTCGTGTAGCCAACCCCAAATAGTTGGGATAAGGCTGTTTGTAGTTGTTGTTGTTGTTGGGCATCGGGCTTCAAGTTTCCCATGGAGGTGGAGGCCCATTTTCTAATCTAAGCTCTTACCCTTGTTTATGGAGGTGGAGGCCCAATTGCATTCTTAATTTTCCATGGAGGTGGGTTGACCATGAGTCGGGTTTATGGTTTTTGAATGTTAATATGTCTCTCTCTCTCTCTTCAATTTTCTTTATCTTTCTTTTTATTTATTTATTGATTTTTTCCTCTTTATCGCCTTCCCTATCCCCTCCTGGCCCAAAGCTGAGTTTGGGTTATCTAGAAACCCATGTGACCATGTCCTCTCACCATAGGCTGACATGTGATGATTTTTTGAATTTGGTGTCTCTTTTAAATAGGGAGCAAATGTTCATTTAAACAGATTTTTTGTACGGTTTAACTCTATGCACCCCATTTTTATGGGTACCTATTTTTTCATTTTAAAACTGTTTTTACAGTTTTAACCCTATGCACCTAGCCATTTGTGTGTAGGACATACAAAATCCTAGACAGAACATTTCTTCCCATGATGGTCCAAAAACTCAGATTGGTCAGGCTAAACACTGATCCAGGATGATCGGATCGGCTGATCCATCCTTAGATCAAATGATCCAAAGTATGGATCGTTTAGTCCAACACTGATCCAAGGTCAAAAAAATCTTATAAATTTTTATAATACTTTCTATAACTTTAAAAGTAAAAGCTTAATATTAGGTGTGTTTGGTGCATCATACATGAATAAACACTGTTATGAGCATGTATAAAGATCAAGATTGTACATTTAATAAGAAAAAATCCAATACGATTACTTCCTAGTGCATAAAAGCCAAGCCCTATACAATAATATACAAACAATGATGAACATAATTGCAGGCATCTTAAGTGCACAAACATGTATGAATAAGGTTACGAGGCTCGTATAAGTTCAAGATTGTAGTTTACTTAAACAAACATCCAATATGATTACATCTAATGCATAAAAAATAAACTATATACAATATCATATAAATAAAGATAAAATGATAAAATAATACATGATTCTTTGTTCTAGTTGATAGGCTGGTGAAGCTTGATCTAGTCTTGATTGGATACCTTCTATTACATGGGCAGCCCGGGGAGGGGGGGGGCGCTTAAATTTTTTTTTTTTGGTGCTTGTACATGGAAAATATATAATCCAGTGGCCAAATCTATATCGTTCACTATAAGGTCAAATCCAAGGGCGTGATTGTTTCTTTTTGAGGTTTGCCTCTTATATGAGGATCTTTTAGGATTCTTTAAAGGAGGTTCTTTGAGAGAGAGGCTCTTTGTACCAATTTTTTAAATGAAAAAAAGAAATTTGTTACGGTTGCATGTGGATTGTCCGATTCGAGACAATCTGTCCCTAGATCAAACAATCCATGCATGGGATCATCCAATCCCATCCGATCCCCAGGATCAAACTAATCCCGTCCAATCCCGAGTTGGATGGGGTGATCTGATCCGGGATCAGTCAAGTTTTAAAACCATGGTTCCCATATATATATATATATATATATAGATAGGGCCCTTGGGCTGGGCGGAGGTAAGCTTGAGCCTGACTCTAACAAAGGTTCGGACCTTTATCTTGGGCTCGGGCCCAAACTATAGCGGCTCTCACTTTGGTTTTTCCCTCTTCACAGGTTTCCCCTACCGTGACTCAAACTCAAGACCTAGTGTGGCTCTAATACCAATTGTTACATGCCTAACCAATATGTGTAACACCTTAGGACTAATTGAACGCATTAGGCTGGATCCTTCAATGACTTGGGATTGTAACAGTACCAGAGTAGAAACCTGTACAAGGAAGATTGATGTGGACATTGAAGACCAAGTGGGACCCACACGTAGCTTGGTGGGGTCCACACATGGACAACAAAAGGGCCACCTTTGCCACATCACTTGGGGTTCATAATTGCTGTTAAGAGTTCTTTAGTAGTATGGGTTTTATACTTTTAATTAATATTTTATGTTTAATTAGAGTTTAGGGATATAGGTGTCATTTGAGTTTTCATTTTTGGGTCTTTAAGTCAATGTAATAAGAGGTTTAAATTAGAGTGGTTGACAGGTTCAAGAGAGGCCATGTTTTGGGTGTTTTCTTTTTAGAAACTTCTTTATTTTTAGTTGTCTGAGTCTTTAAAAGTGGCTGCTCAACATGTATTGTGGATGGATTGAATAATACAAGTTTTTCTTGTTTTTTTTTAAAAGAAGCTACGACTGGTCCCTTCTTCCCTAACCTGTGACAGGTTAGGTTTCTCCATGGTGATACCCCATGGATAGCTTGGTGAGACTCCAAGGTTTTCCCCTGATTTGGTGGTGAGACTCCTCCATTCCAGGTACTATCCCTTCTCTTTCTTCTTTCTTCCTCTCTTTATTTACTTGCTGTTTTCCTTTGAAACCATTCATGCTTTCTCTGTACAGTACACAACCATCCTACTTGCTGTCCAGACACCTTAAAGAAACCCTTAAATCTAAATCCCTTCTTGATGTTCTAATTGCAACCCATACAATTCTCTTCCAAGAATCTCACGGCTGACTTTCTAGAAGGAGAATTAGGCCTACAGCTGTCCCTGGGTTAATCCCAGACCAGTAACTGATTTGCAAACTTAAACCTACTGGTACTACTTGTGGCAGCTTCCCTTGGCCCATAACCTGCTCTAGCTCTTCAGAATTTAAAACCCCTTATACCTGAAATCCAATCCCTTATAATCTCGACTGCCAGTCCTTAGTTAGAATTGTCTCAAGCCCAGAACAGAATCCCATTAAATCCAAGTCCTCCTTAAATGTTCTGCAGCCAATAAACCAATCCAGATTACCTGTTTAACCCATATTAACCTACCCTGTTTAAGCTCAGACTTCTGTTGCTAAAATCAGTCCTGCAAACCCTTTAACTTGCTGCTGAACCTCTGTTAAACCAGCTCTGATCATCCTGCTTCATAACCTGTAAGCCCCTGTTTTATCCCTTTCATACCCTCGGTTCTGCAGGCCTTTATAACCCCTGATTTTCCCTTCTTTTTAGTCCCTGTTTCAGCCCCATTGACCCCTTTAATTCTTTGCTGATTTAGGATTACAATCGCTGGTATTTCAGCCTATTTTTAATTCCCAAATACCCAGTGATTTCAGCTCTGTTAGCTCAGATCCTTACCCTCTGTTCTTTAACCTAATAGGTCCTTTCAAATCCCTTGAGTTTTGCCTACCTTCAATACCAAGTATACAGCATATCTTTGGAGGCTAGTTCTGGCGGCGGTGTGTTGGTCTATTTGGTTGGAACATTATAGGAGGGTCATTCAGGGTCATTGCGAACCTTTTTTTCAGGCGTATAAAAGAACCAAACAGATGATTTCTTTCTGGGTGCCTTTGTGTAAAGGGTGTGGGGGTTTAAGGTCTGGGGATCTTTGTAGGGATTGGTCTAAGGTGATTGCGAGTATCCCTCTCTAGTTGGAGTGGGGCCTGGGGCCGGGTTCTCTCTCTCTCTCTCTCTCTCTCTCTCTCTCTCTCTCTCTCTCTCCCCTTCCTTTGGTTGTGTTGATTCTTTTGGGATTTCTCTTTCCGTTTTTTTCAATAAAATTTTTCTCTAATAAGAAAAGCAAATATATACAACATATCTCACAAGCTTTGCTACTGTCATACTGAGCCTATATTCTGATCCTGTAAACCCTGTTAAAACACAGGTGTTAACCATAAAACCAACACCTTATTCTTCCTTGTTTCAGATCCTCATCAGTCCCCATAATCCTTGATTAACCTCTGCTGTTTAAACTACAGTTCTACCCATAACCCTGAACCAGTGGTTATAATCCTTTCTTATATTGCTTTGAATAGCCGTGGTTTATTCCCCTTTATTCTCTATTAATCAGTCTTTGTCTTTACTCAATTCCAACCCTGTTTGCATTTATTTTCCCTAGTAATTCAGCCTGTGATAGCTGTCATTACAACCCAACTTATATAAATATTAAGTTGGCCCAGAACCCTCAGGTAAACAGCTAATCCCTAGGTTGTCCTGCATCAAAGATCACCACAAATCGGAGAAATTAAAAACTGAATCTAGGGGCTGGTAATGTCATCTGACCATATAGCTGACATCAGCAATACAGACGGCCAAATCCCCACAAGCAACAATCTATAGTGCATTAGAGAGAACATATTTAGGGGAACTGTAGCGAATTATTTCAGATTTTTTTGGATTGATTTGATGATTTAATCATCTGATTGAATCCAGAGAAAAAAAAAAGTTTTTTTTTTTTTTTTTTAAATTTGATGGTTGTGTTTCTAGATGACACGAATCAATAAATTTTGACTCGTTTCAAATTTCTAAAAGTACTGAAACAAGATTCATGGGATTCCAGTCTCCTCATATATTCATCCCGCAATAGTAACACTTCATCCCAAGTGGATAAGGTTAAGTGGTTGTCCATGCTACCACCCAATGTCATTGCATTAATGTAGTCTTCTTGAAGGCATATTAACCTTAAAGTAAAATGTTTCTTAAGAATATCACATGTACTCCTAATACATCACATAAAAATATTTTTTGATACTTTTAAATACACTTCAAAAATCACATGATACAAAAGGTAGGGAAAATTTAATGAAATATACATCATTAACGCCAAATATTTAACTTGAATTATAGCCCATGGCCGCCTCTATATTTTGGTTTAATTTTTCTCACCAAATATTTTTTTTTCCTTTTCCAATAAAAATTCAAAACATACATAAAATTATGAGAAAAATAAAGAAATATACAGTATATATTTCGTAAAATTTTCCTAATCTATTATATTTTTAAATATTTTCCATATTTTTATAAAAATATTAAAAAATTTAGTATAAAAATATCAACTCACAGCATATTGTAGACTAGTCATATAGATATCATATATTAAACACTCAGATCAAATCATGTACATTAATTTTACTTCTTTTTTTTTTTTCTATTTTTCAATATTTAATTCAGAATTAAGATAAAAAAATGTTTTCAACCAAAAAAAGTCTTACCTCCTTAAAAGTGTAGATAAGGCCAAATCATATAACATAAAAAAAATTATGACAAAAACGGTAAGATTATTTCTGAAAAACAAGTTTTTTTTCCCCAATTTACTCTAAATTTCAACAACAAAAAATTAATCTGTTAATATTGTGCAAATGCATCAACATGTGTTAATGTTGGTACGTTAAAATGTTCATGACTTGATCAACGTTTTCACATGAAAAAAAAAAGTTCAGACTTATAGGTTGCTCTTCAAAATTTGGGCCTAAATCTCAAATCTTCAATCCATAGTTGCAGGGAAGCTTGGTACAAGGTGGGAAGCTTGTTTGGGAAGCTAATTCTACTCCGCTTTCCCAAGTAGTGGGAAGTG
>JAOXJP010280242.1:0-19550 GCA_025762735.1 Platanus orientalis | reverse complement strand
GACCAGGGGGCTGACGCATCAGCACTGAAAAGTGATCTACACTTTTTGGGGGTGCGCTTATCACTTTTCGGGGCTGATGTGTCCGCCCCCTGGTCCATGCACACAACTTGTGCACCTCTTTTGTGCGCACAAAATCCAGGGGGATATGTATAGCAAGGTAGTTTCTTCCTGTCCTGAGTCAAGTATCCTTGTATTACCATTTGCAGTATCACAGCTTTTAAGATATCCAATGGATTCTGAAGGTTAATATTAGTATTATTATTGACATTTTTTTATATTATTTGATAGGTGTTTTGTGTTATTCTGATCATCATCATTGTTATTATTATTATCCTTTGCATCCTCTTTGTCTGTGTGTTTTGCATTTCTCAAGTCTGGAGCCATGTAGACTGTTTGGTGCGTAAATGGTATAGTAGCACATATCCAGGGGGTAGGGTTTTAAGGTGGCCTATCTCATACATTTTATAGTTTGGATGATTATGATCATTTGATGTATCACATTTTTGGCCGTCAATGAGTTTGTTGCATCCAGAATCGGTTTGTCTGATATTTGGTGCAAAATACAAATAAGATCCATTAAATGGTGGATCACCCAACTGTATTTTTGCCGTATGTAATTCTCACATTTGGACTGTTGTCTTGGTCTATCATACTGAGTGAACAGATATATCCCCTGTATTAAAAAACACAGTGCTGCGTACATCATTCAATTCTAATTGCCTCATCACTTGTTTTGAAACAGTGGTATGTATCCCTTTGATATCATCCCATCTCAGCTGCAGACACATCTCTATGAAGTGCAAACACCAGCACCACCACTGTCGCTCTCGGCTGAAATTCAAACTGCAGTTGGGAGTCTTAAAGGTGGACATGCAAGGATAATAAGGCTCTGTAGGTGTGTTTCCCAGCTAGTTCAAGCCTTGAGCAGGTAAAAGAGTCTGGAGTCCAACCTTTCGCTGGACTTGTTGCCGTCAGCATACCTGGGGTAATTGTTTGTAGAATGTATATTGCATTTCTTAGTCCAGAATTACGTTCCGGACATTCCTTGTTTGATTTTTTGATTCATCGGGAAGAAACGGTGACCGACTCACCCTTGTGCTTCTAACTAAATTAAAGTATCAGCTTGTTTTGTAAAGATTACAGCCGTGAAGTAGGCGGAATTTGTTGGTCCCTGAGAAGTAGAAATGTTCAAAGAGTGGGATTGGTTTGTTTAAGTGAGTTACTTAAGGTGTGTTTGGCAGCCACCTGTAATGTAATCATGTATTTGAAGCCATAATGTGATGGCTGAAAATTAACTCGTTTAGATTCATATTGATTTGTTAATGGATTGATTTTCATTCATCACCAAAATATGAGTGATAACATATATCATGTCATTTTATAGAAAAGCTAATAGGATTTCATTTATAATTTTAGTTGACAAATTAGTAGTAAATCTGAATGAGTTCATTTTGATCCATCACCTTGTGGTTACAAATGCCTTGGAATTTGAAAATAAATGATTACATAACAGTGGGCTGCCAAATACCATAACTGTGTGCAGCACGTTACCATAGTTTAATGAGCAGTAGAGGCTCATAAGCTCTGAGGTATCTCTGTCAAGAAAAAGAAAAGCCTAATGTGATACTGACATCAGGGGCTGACACATCAGTGCCAAAAAGTGAAAAGCATCCCCTAAAAAGTTTAAGTCATTTTTTAAGTGCTGATGTGTCCGTCCCTAATATCAGTCTAACCTTAGGGTGACTTTAGGGGTTGCACCAAATCCGAGGCGGTTTGTTTGGGGTTCAAAGAAGTGTTCAGGTGTAAAAGAAGACACCAAATTCAAAAACAGAGTGTCAATCATTGCCATGCCTACATAAGCCTGTGTCAATACAGACAATCATTCTCCCCACAAAAAAAGTATTTCATGTGTTGATTTGGGATTGCCTAGTTTTTATAATTTGAAGTAGGGGTAAGTGTTGTTTGAATTCAAAGCCCTTCTCCACCGTCCCACATTCCCCCGGGCACAGGGAAGGAGTGGTGTTTGAATGTGCTGCACTCCCCTTACCTAGGCTGCCCAATAAGGTTGGCACGTAAATCCAAAGCTAAGGAAAGAAGCTCTTGTGTGGTGAACATCCTTTATCTACAATTGAACTACGTTATTATATGATTAGAATGAGATGAACCTTTCCCTTTCCCGTGATTGTGTGCAGCACGTTACTATAGTTTAATGAACAGTAGAGGATTCGCTCTCCTGTTGAGGCTCATAAGCTGTGAGGTATCCCTGTCGAGGAATGGAGAAGGCACCTAATATATACTTGAGTATCTCTGTGGTGGTGTATCCTGTCATGATCTAATAACGATTATCACGGGTTGATACGTAGTGAAATTTGATTTTGATGCCTTCTTTTGGGTAGGATTTGCTACATCCAATTTGTCTGTCCCCCTGTGTCCTCACACACAAAAGGTTGTGTATAAGGTTAAAACTATAAAAACAGTTTTGTAAATGATAAAATCAACCTATAAGACTGGGGTTTATAGGGGTTAAAACCATAAAAAGTGTTCAAATGAATATTTACTCCCTATTTAAACAAATTCAAAAAGCAATCATGTGTCAGGCTGTGGTGAGGGGAGACAAGGGGACAAACAAAGGTGTAGTAGGTCCTTTCCCCTTTCTATTTTGTATTGAACATGTTTTATTATGCTTTTAATCGTAGTGTTTGTCATGTTTCTGCTCATCGTGATTTCTAATGCCCAATCTGGTTGCCATGAAAAGGTTTTCTCATTAACAAATTTTCTCAAAAAAAAAAAATCATTTTTAAGCAGTCTAGATGTTATGAAAAGTTGGTTTTCTCATGTTTTTATCATGCTTCTTTTTTTTTCTTTTCTCGTGGGATTTTATTTTCTATTCTTTTCTTTTCTTTTCCATACAAATCAAGGCAACCAGACAGGGCCTAAGAGAATTGTTATGAGAAAACACCACCGCAGAGGGAGCCTGGATCCTCTCCGGTTCGCAAGAAAAATATTCTTTTATTGAAACTAGAAGAAACACACAAATCACTTTTTTGGAAGATATATTCACTATTTTGCATACGTCGGGTGCCTCTTCTAATAGCAAGAAATCTTGTAAACAGGAGAATCGTTTGCCAACCGTGGGACAAGAGGCGCAGAATGTAGTAATCTCTTGCAAGGGAGCAAATGTCCTGTCCAAGACTCCAGAAGACATCATATGGAATAAAAAGGGAGGGAAGCTAACTCCCACCCATTTAATTCCATATGACGTCCCTTGGTGTCTTGGACACCAAAATCCTAGACACAACATTTATTTAACTCTTGTACAGGATGTACCATTCAAAAGCATAATGGATTGTATCCGCTCCTCTTATCATCTGCTCCTCTCAACACCTGTCAGGGGGAGGGCACATCATCACCGACAAGTGATAAGTGGAGCGGATACAATCCACTCTCCCTCAAAAGGTATTGTGGGCCCCACTCAAAAGTGTATAGGGCCCACACCATGGGGGGAAAATACATCCTAAACTGAACATCCTTTCTCTTCTTTAAAATATTATTATCTTGCCAACATGGTCTTCGCACTGATTTGTGTTTTATCAGTCCTATTGAGGAAAAAAATTATTAGTAAATAGACGCCGCAAAAGCAGTGATATCAACCCCAATGATGGTGAGAGGGTTGAATTTTAACTTGTGTCGTAGAAATCATTGAGCAGCAAAAGTTAAACTGAAAAGTCATTTAAAAATGCCTTTTTATTGTCAAAGCAAGTTTCACGTGTTTTAGTTTTCTCTTCTTAAACAAGATGCAAATGAAAGATTCATTCTCTACTACTGTTTGATTGGTCTAAAATCCATTGCTCCTCCACAGCCTAATGCAAAAGTTTTGCTACAGTAAAAGCGCCAAGAAATCTGCTTTGCAAGTCAAAAGCAAAGGTAATTTGGTAAATATATGTAAGGTAAAAGTGCTTAATTTTTATATATTGAACTATCTCTGTAGAGGCTTTGTATTCCTTTTCCTGTTAAAGCCAGTGGATCCCCGAAAATTGTTAATACTGTTTGGCACAAATTCTGCAATCCCTACATAGAGATTTTTGTTGTTGTTTGGCATTCAATCAACTAAAGATGATAGCTGATTACAAGACTCAGAATCAAGAATCGAAGCTAATTCACCTATCAAATGTATCTTAATCATTTTTAAAAGTTATAAAAAAATTATAGAAAGCAAGATATAATGCAAATAACTAGAAAGTCTAAGCATCTTTAGGCTCTAATATATTTCAATTAGCAATTCAGTGGGCCTCCTTAATGAATGCCTAAAGTCTGCCAATATGCAGGTGGTGAACACATGGCATCAAAAAAGTGATTTATACTTTTTTTTTGGGGTGTGATTTTCACCTTTTGATACCATGTGTCCGCCCTTGCATATGAGCTGACCTTAGACATTCGCTAAGATGGCACACCAAATCCGCAGGTTAGCAATTGGGCTTAGTATATTGATTGTATTCTGGTTCAACCTGCTATAATTAATATTTATATTATGAAACAAATGTTCTGTGATGAAAAAGTGTTTGTGAGTCTTTATGAGCAACCATAAAATTACACGTGGTGTGTTGGGGTTAAAAGCATCAAAAAGTACTCAGTTGAAAATTAGAGGACAAAAAATCTCCACCACTCACAAGTTGCCAGGTGATAGTACTAAACCGGTCCAACCCATAATTTGATTCAGATTGACCAAAACCAAACAACCCTAGTTCAAACACCAACCCAAGGTTAAACCAGCTCCAAAGGTCTTCACATGCGACTAGAAGAGTCAATATACATCAAAACACATGTTGAGACACCATTCAACACGTCAACTTACATGATCTACGGGCTAACGGCCATTCAAAACTTATCATCTCCAGTTAAGGTACATGTTAGGGGCACTTTAGGAGGAGACAACAAACCTTTGGGGGTCAATATGTGGCATGCCTGCATACATATGTTTTTTCATCACAAACAATCAATTTTTCTTCATATTATTATATTATAGGCCATATTACATAAAATACATTATATTAATTCTTAACTCATTTCTCATCTCCCATTCCAATTTCTAAAAACCGAAACCTCCCAAATAGCCAGCTCCCTTCAATTGTTTCCATTTCTCTAGTTTCTAGGTCCTAATTGTTTTCATAAATATCTGCGAATTATCCGAAATGGATCTGATATTTGATTAAATAAACGAATTAGAATAAATATATGTTTGTGTCTATTCATATTTGGTCCGTTAACCGTCCTACACTAAAAATCCTCTACAGTCGTTAAAACCATATTAACATATTGTTGTTGTCTACAACACAATAGAGTAAAAAAAATGCTAAATTCGGGAGGGTACAATACATTAACATTGTTTAAGAACTACAGAGGTTCCAAATTCTCCAGTAACATTTGCTAAACACTTTCTTTTGGTAGGCAAGTGCATAATTATAGAAAGGCCTTGATAGTCTGATAGATCCAAAGTCTACAATTAGCGCCAGCAACCCAGATTCCACTCAGCTTGCAATCAAGATAAATGATGCCAATCCAATCCAATGAATTTTCTTTAGGTATCTATAATTCCAGAAATTTTATCTTGGGTTTATTCCATCACAACTCATTATAGAAATATAAATGCTCCCTATGTGGCTATGTTGTTGTAGGAAGAAAATCCTCTGTCCAAGATTTGGTGTCCAGGATGGTTTCTTGGACACCAGGGGCGACACGTGGAAGAAAATGTGTGGGGTTAAACGAAAAAAAGGTTCCCACCCATTTTCTTTCATGTGTCGTCCCCTGGTGTCTAAGACACCATCCTGGACAGAACTTTTGCTCCCATTGTTGTGTAGACCAAGGAGAATGATTGTTTGTGACTAGGTGTCTGATCCTCCATAAACATGCCAAAAATTGACACATGATGTCTTTTTGAATATATGATGCCTCTTTTGTATACCTATTTTTTGAGCTGAACACTTTTTTTTTTATGCTTTTAACAGAAATACGCAACATGTCAGCCTATAGTATGCTCACAGTGAGTTACAGACTCTTTTTGGTCAGAGAACATTTGGTTTTGATTGATCAACAAGCACTATATGCATGTTATACCATATGATTGTTCCCTTGGAAAAGAGTACAGATCTTATCCAGTGTGGACTAAAAAAGGGCCATTACCAATTGGCAGGCTAACACATGAAAAAGGTGTAAAGAATCTGACAAGGGATATCATGAACAATGTGTGACACGTGCATGACCGACAAAAGGTAAACATATGTATTTTAGTTAGGGCTGTCAACCAGCAAAACTAATTTGGAGCCAAGGCTGGATTTGAACTTGTTTCTTAAGTGAAAATGAACAAATCTTTACTAAGCTCAATTCAATAAAAGCTCAGTTCGTTAAAAGCTTGCTTTGCGAAAATAGCAATGTTCAAACAAGACAAATTGGTTTAGCGGAATATTAGGCTGTTGGGCATTTATTTGTTTTTTTTTTTTTTTTTTCTGGCTAAATATAAAGCTGATTTAAATAGGCTCAACAGTCCATATAGTGACAAGCTCTATTTATATAAATCATGCATTAATATATTTAATATTTAAATAAATAAAATAATAAGTTATATCTCTATATACATATAAATATATTAGACTCTTAAACCAGGATTTTAACAAGCTGAATACATCTTGTCTTTCCCAACCCCACGCAAATGAGAGCCTCGTGCACTGGGTTACCTTTTTCTTAATATTGTAGGATTATGTAGAATACAACATATGAATACTATATATAAACCTAACACATTTTTCGTCTCTCATTCCCAATTTGAATGAAAAAGAGCTCCCAGTAGCTAGTTCCCCCATTTTCTCGTTGATCTATCAATCATCTTCTGTCTTTATAATTCCTATGTCATTATTGCATTCATAAATATCATCAAAATATTCGAATTTAATCAAATATTCAATTAAATAAACAAAATAAATGTTCTATCAAGGACACCAAGTGACTTCACATGGAATAAAATGAGTAGAGATTAGATGCGATTCAACTTCTCATTTTATACCCTAGACACTATCCTGGACTTGAAATTTGCTCCCAATAGACAAATACAAACACATATATGTCTATATCCGATTCGTATTCAACCATACAGCCCTAGCCGAGTCTAGTACATTTGGACCGAGGCTCAGTCCAGTGCAGGCTCAGATCATAACAAATCCAGCTCGGAACAAAGGCAAGCTACCTCGACTCATTGACAACCCTATACCAATGATCAATCTTGGGCCAGTGGTTGCTACAGTGCATCCTAAATCTAATAGGTTGCTATAGTAGTCAGGTATTCTGTGTTTGGTCGCTAGAGGTGATCCAAACCCCCTACCTTCCGGGGACCAGAAGTTAACGGGCTTGGATTATGTGCAAACGAATCTCGTGAGAACTAGGCAAATGGCACCGGAGGGGCTGACACATCAGTACCGAAAAGTGATTTACACTTTTTGGGGGACACTTATCACTTTTCAGCACTGATGTGTCCCCACCCTGATGTCGTTTTCACAGTTCTCACGAGATTCGTTCTCACCTTGTTTTTTTTCCAAAGTTAACCGTCTATCTAACGAGCCAAACTCAGGAGGAGTTCCAAAAGCGTTCTCACGTCACACGTGCTGTTGTTCCCACGTTTAGTAGATGTCGAAAGCGACAGCGCCACCTGTGGCAGATAAATACTCTCCTTGCACTTTTTATCCGCTTTTGCACTTTTTCGGATATGCTTGCAACGTGTTTACTACTTTTCTATTTTCCAAGGCAGGCGTGTGTGTATGTGCGGAAGAATCTCCTTTAATTGGATCAATATCCTCTGCGCGACGCTCCTTGAGACAAGACACAAGGGGCACATCCAAAAGTGAATGGGCCCCACCCCCTTGTGTCTTGCACAACGGAAAATATCAACCCACCTTAATTGGGATTCGTAGCACTTGGGAGTAAATGAGTGGAATAATTACGGCGTGAGAGAGGGGGTGGGCTCCATGCACTTTTGGTGGGCCCCACCCCCAAAATGTTGACACATCAGCCCTAAGTTGGATCCAACGCATTGTTCTCTCAAGTCTACTGTGGTTTCGGGTGTACTTTAATCCAGTTACAAAAGAGTAGCTTACGTACCTGTCATAGATTATGACCCCTTGACGATTTGGTAGCACGCCTAAGGTAAGACTTACATTAGGGGTCAACACATCAGAGCCAAAAAGTGAAAAGCATCCCCAAAAGGTGTAAATCACTTTTTCAGTGCTGATATGTTGGCCCCTAATGTCAGTCATAACTTTAGGGTTTTCATACCAAATCCTCATTGTAACATTTGTTTAAAATCAAATATATAAAAGATTTAGGAGATTATTTATTTATTTTTTATTAGTAATTAAAATTTTGTTGGAAAAATCAAACAAAATACAAACATCAAGAAGGAATATAAAGACCCTAATACTTGGTTTCCCTTGACCCTACGTCGGGCCAAAGAAAAGAAAATGAAGAAAATGTTATGTTTAGGATTTGGTGTCTTGAACAACAAGAAGACACGTGCAATAAAATGGGATGGGGTTTGATGTAATTATAGATTCCCATCATTTTTTTCCACGTGTCATCCTTGGTGTTCAGAACACCATCATGGACAGAACGTTTGCTTCATTTTTTGATAATTAAAAGACTTGGGGGGAGTAAGAAAGGATTTTGAACTAGTATCAATGTATAAAACGACACAAAATTGGTTTTTTTATTTATTTTTGGATCGAACAGCCGGCAACACCTCATACTGCACAATATCACCAAGGGATTCAACCCAGCATCTTCCTTTTGAAAGATTGATGCCGCATACACCCGAGCTCACAGATGAACTAGTCATTTTTACTCGGGCATGCATTAGGTAGTCTTTCTATCACCAAACTTTAGGTGATAGACTACTATCATACAAGATGTGTATATCCTTACCAATTTGACTTTTCCATCTAAAAGATTTTCTAGACCAGATATTAGCCGAACCAAATGTCTTTAACCATCTAACGTATTAGATCCATGTTAGATGACTAGAAATACAACGGCAATAGTGATCAATAAAGTTAATTTATCCCTTCCTTAATTAGAATCATTCTACCATGCTGCTTTTGTTTTAAATATATTTTTATTACTTTCTTTGGTAAGTATATATGTCATCTTTAAAACCCATGAACCTGTTACAGTTCCACTGCTTGTAATCTCAAATTTGAATTTTATACCATTTCTCATCAACTAGGTCGAATCAGACATAAAGTAGCTCCATGAATATTAGATGTTTCTCCTGCTTTATGGGAAAAGATCAGTTCAAGCAAAATTTCCGCTAGCATCTGCAAGTAATCTTGCTCGAATTGCCATGTAGAACAAAAAAGAGAAAGAAGTCAAACCCAAGGTATAGCTTGGGTTTTTACCTTCCTATTTTTGCTACGTGACAGCTAGAGAAAGATACGCATGCTTGTAGAAATCTAGCTTGAACTGATCTTTTGCCCTAATATATAGGATGAAATAGAGAAGAATGAGAAGGTTTCACCAATGCCCGCATGCCTGGGTGGGTGGCTGAGGCATCATCTTTCCTTTATATGTAACACGAGTAGTCACGGACCTCTCATGCTATAGTGTACGGGTCCGACCATATGTGGCAGTCAAGTGGACTCAACTGGTCATACCCAAAAAAGAAGAAGAAAGTTTCCTTTGCTTGTTTTCTACTCCTTGTTGCCATAAATCAAATGATCTGACAAATTTGTTACAATTTTCGATGAGAATTAGGTCATAATTCGATTGATTCATTCACAATCTATTTGTTACTTGTTGAAACCAAATCCAATACGCTAATCAAATTATTGTTTGTAAGTATAGCCTTGGACTCCAGTTTCAAACCCCAAGAGAGCAACTCTACAATGGATTATGTTGATGTCTATCTCCCTCCAGTGTTAGTGTGGAGTCACTGATGGGGCATCGGGCTTGAACATGGTTTTAAAAGTCAACCGATTCTGTTTTGGATTGACCAAGCCGGTCCGATCCATAATCGGCTTGGAAGGCCGATCCTTGGGACTCAAGTATGATTTTTGCATTGGATCGGCCGATCTGGATTGGAATCAGTCTAGATCGACCGATCCCGATTGGAATCGGTCAAGACCGATCCCAACTCTAATCCCGAGCTTTTAAACCATGTGCTTGAGTAGCCCTACTGAAACATGAAAATAAAAGTTGCCGACTGAAAAGTCTCTTAAGTCATATTTCGAAGCTTTATGAGGGTTAGACTCGTTTTTTTGCATGCATCATGTGTACAACTAGACTCTGACCTTCCCTCTTGTTCCAATTCCACAATTTTCCTTGCTTACAACTATGACCCAGCATGTGTGGGCACACTTCATGACTGTAGATTGGATTAGGTGTCCCAATGTACATGGAAAACACCGTGGAGATAAAAGTTGGTCTTGGTAGATTATTTTTCAGATATGGGTAGGTGTTCCATCATTTTCAAAATAGATATTTGAATGTTCCACTGTTTTTAATGTCATGCGTCTGATCTTGTAAAGCGGATTTCCTGCAGCGTAAAAAGTTGCAACGCCCCTTCAGCGCCATGCACAAAGTGACACGTGGTAGAAAAAAGTGAATCACCAATTTTTTGCACACAAGGTTGAAACCGCATCACTCAACACCTAACGTTTCAGGGGCATTGCAACTTTTTTGCGCTGCAGGAAATCTGCTTAGCTGATCTTGTTATTTGTCTTGGCTGGAGGGATGATTTTTGGTTTTCCTGGTTTTCAATAATTCATTATTTTTAAATTCCTTTTCAATCTAAAATTCAACAATTTTGTCATTAACCCTCTCTAGCATGTTAATATGCCCAAGTCTTGTCTTTGAAGTTGACTGCATTGTTAGCAAAATGTGATGTGACAGAAAAAAAATGAGTTTAATATATTTAGCTAAAAAATAAATACATATTAACAAAAGGGGAAATATTGACATCACCAAACATACCTTCAAGTGATAAGTTTGAATTTAATATGGTTTTTGGCTAAAAGCACAGTAAAAAATGCATTTTCTTATGGGCATAATTGTGATAATGCTATAAATAACCTTCAAAATGGCATTTTCCCCTGGATTATCAAAAAGTTTCCATGGTTTATTATTAAAAAAAAAAACTACTTTTGCACATATTGCATGGTATTAGCTTTTAACCTTTAAAATTATTAAAATTAAAATGATTAAAAATTCAAAATTACCACAAAAGCCAAAACATTACTTTAATAATGCTTTTCACACATCCCAAATTTAGCTCTTGAATCTGAATTCGTCAACCTTCCTCTTCCCTCTACATCCAAATTTGCTTAGAATCAACATTAAGAAGGTAAAAGATGGTAATGCCATTGTGATTAACAATTGGAAAGCATATTTTCTGTTCCCAAATTTATGGGTTCCCTTATTACCATACCATAGGCGGCTGACATGTGAAATGTGATGTATTTTTTAATTTGGACCTCTTTTTGGATACCTACTTTCTGATTTGAACACTCTTTTTTTAATGCTTTTAACCCAATACACTCCCCATGAGTTAACCTGTGGTGTGGTAATACGAGGGAACACACAAATTTGCTTCCGAAAAGAAGAGGTTGATGCGGAACTTAATTATAAAGTGCACCATTTTTTGTGTAAAAGGTTAAGTCACCTTTTAGAAGATTAACTAGAACACAAAATCAATTTGGGTTGAAGATTCCAACCTAATATATATATTTTTTATATATTTTACGTCAACGACAGTAAAAAAAAAATCTGTAGAGCTTCAAAAAATAATGCATAGATCATATGATTAAAAATATCTAATCGTGCTATTTTTTGTGTATGACATCTTTTAGGTGAGACCAATTTATTTATAGGTCCTGTGCTTTGAAAATGAGATACTTGGCAAGTTATTAGGGGGGCGATATCCTCTGTGCCGCCCCTCTCTGCGATGCTCGGGAGCTGAGACAGAGGAGGGGAATCAATTCACTTTTTGGGGGGAGTCGCAGAGGATTCCCCCCTCTGCCTCGTCCCTCGTGCGTCAAAGAGGCGGGAGTCGCAGAGGATTTCAGGCCATTATTAGGACCACATATCCATGTAAAGGTCTTGTAACCCTCAACCCAATACTCTTCCTTATAGTAATTGGGTTGTAAACACATGGGTTTGTAAACACATGATGGGATACTAGCCCATGATAGGGTACTGACTTGACAAGATCCCAAAAAATGCATAACTTTTTCCCCACCATCCTCCACCCATCGGTTATCATCCTGTCTTCTAATCTCTGGACCTGAAATCCTCTACACCACCCCCTTGTGAGCCACACGGGGGAATAACTCAGTTTTTGATATGTCACATCACTTCCAAAATGTGAATTGATTCTCCTCCTTGTGTGGTCATTGAAGATTGTGTCATACAAGGCAAGGTCTTTCAAAATGGTTGGTCCCATTTCCTTGCACCAGATAAAACTCAAGCATTAGAAATGATGAAGGTTGACTGTTAGTTGGTCCTTATACTTTAAAAAACGACTTGAAAAGAACGTGGGTTTGTGCTACTAAGCTATTAAGTATCAACCTTTAGATTAAAATCTTGACATCCACAAACCTTACCAACTTAAAAAGCGGGCATCTTATAGATTGTTCTCACTTCTTTTTTGTGTGGTTGCTTCTCTTTAGGGGCTCTTTACTTGCAAGGCAACGAGGTAGACCAATGGGACAGAATTGCTGTAGTGTGGTCCTGCAAAGCAATTAGAGAGCAGACGTTGACACATTGCAGATATAATGCTGCCGAACTGTTTTGAACTTGTGACCTCTCTCTAAGAGAAGTGGTGCTGTTATCATCAGGTAATTGGGTATTATCTACCATAACCTTACTTAGTTAACTCTGGATCCTCTCCTAAATTTTGCAACTTCCTGAGGTGCACACATACCCCCCAAAAAGTGAAAATCATGAGAGAATCTTGGCTCAACGTGGTTATACTCCAACCGTGGACATAATAAGTTTCATTTTCACATCTGCAGCCAAGTAGGTAGACAACACAAATAAAATTCTATATACACTGAAATAAGGGGTAGCATACCCCAAGGGATTTGATCCGTCCCTTAATTAACTTGTTATGGTCCTAACATATGCAACAATTGACATGTGGCATAAAAAGGTGGAAATCATCTAGCAAACAAGTGTAAATCATTGTTTTATGGCCTAGTGGTGAGCAAGCAGGGTTTAGGGCGTACCAAGTCCCTAGGTCTTGTGTTCGACTCCTGCTAGCTGCTAATGCCAGTGACCACGGACCACAAGGCGAAACCTTGTTCGGGGTGGAGGGATTAGTCCTGTGGTGCGCGCAAGCTGGCCCAGGGATACACTTTATATCAAAAAAAAAAAAACCATATTGGTCATTTATGCCAAGACCATAACTGGTCCAAATTTGAGGCGGTAGCCTAGTGAACAACATAAATTTCTTCCATTTTTATGAAATTAACAAGTATCCGTTCTACTACTTATTCTTCGGGACCATATGCCGGATGACACATTATACTAAGACACAAGGGAGGTGGGGCCATTCACTTTTTGCATCTAGCATGTTAATTTGCCTAAGTCTTGTCTTTGAAGTTGACTGCATTGTTAGCAAAATGTGATGTGACAGAAAGAAAAAAAAGTGTAACAAAAAAATGAGTTAAATATATTTGGCTAAAATTTACATAAATATTAACAAAAGGGGAAAAATTGACATCACCAAAGATACCTTCAGGTGATAAGTTTGAATTTAATATGGTTATGGCTAAAAGCACAGTAAAAAATGCATTTTCTTATGGACATAATATGATTGGTTAGTTGGCTGAATGGTAAAAATACCCTTCAAGATGGCATTTTCCCCTGGATTATCAAAAAGTTTCCATGTTTTATTATAAATTAAAAAAAAAAAAAAAACTACTTTGTACATATTGCATGGTATTTTAACCTTTAAAATCATTAAAATTAAAATGATTAAAAATCCAAAATTACCACAAAAGCCAAAACATTACTTTAATAATGCTTTCACACATCCCAAATTTAGCTCTTGAATCTGAATTCGGCAACCGTCATCCTCCCTCTACATCTAAATTTGCTTAGAATCAATATTAAGAAGGTTAAAGATAGTTATGCCATTGTGATTAACAATTGGAAAACAAATTTTATGTTCCCAAATTTGTGGGTTAAAAATGGTATTAATGTCATTGAATTTGGTGCCTCTTTTGGTACCTACTTTTTGATTTGAACACTTTGTTTTTTTCTTTTTTTTAAATGCTTTTAACCCAATACACCCGGTGAGTTAACCTGTGGTGTGGTAATACGAGGGAACACACAAATTTGCTTCCAAAAAGAAGAGGCTAATGCAGAGCTTAATTAGAAAGTACATCATGTTTTGTGTGTCAAGGTTAAGGCCCTTTTTGAAGATTAACTAGAACACAATCAGCTTGGGTTGATGATTCCAACCTAATATTTCTCTATGTATTTCACGTCAACAGTAAAAAATAAAAATATGTAGATAGAGCTTCAAAAAATAATGCATAAATCATATGATTAAAAATATCAAATCATGCTATTTTTCGTGTATGACATCTTTTAGGTGAGAACCATTCATTTGTAGGTCCTGTGATTATGAGACACTTGGCAAGTTATTAGGACCACATATCTATTTAAAGGTCTTGTAACTATAAACCCAATATTCTTCCTTATAGTAATTGGATTGTAAACACAGTTTTTCTATATCTATATGAATATGTAATTTTGTAAACCACATGTATTTATTTCATATAAATAGAAGAATTAAAAACAAAATGAAAATAACGATTTACTTGACTGGATGAATTGAGAAAATCATAACCGAAATTAATTAGGCAAGTGCTTGCTACTGTCCTTTTAGAAAAATTTCATCCCTCGCATTGGTGCTTACAAACTTTTTACACATTTGCCTACCAACATACAATGATCTACTATACACAATTTGTATGTCTGACGAATTAAACTTGTGTTATTCTCTCATATAAAACTACTATAATGCATTTTATGATGTCTAATTTTAGACACTCTAAATGCAAGAATGACGGATATATTTATAAACTATTCATGTTTGTTTGGAACAAACATAGAATCACACTTTATAATGTTCAAATAGATACGAAAGTAGAAATGTTGCAATTTTGTAGTTATTTTTATGTTTGTACAAAATAAACAATGAGTTAAAAATGGTGATTTAATAGCCACATTTGTGACTACTCAGTTCAAATAGTTACCAAAGTATAAAGATAAAATTGTATGAATAAACACGCTGCCACAAGGTTTAATTGTTTCTAGGAGAAAAAAATTATTATTTTTTCTTACTGACTCAACCCCAACCTAGCTTAGTTTGGTTCGACATGTGCATATGTGTTGTTTGGACTTGACCCATGTTGACTGGATCATTCCCCTTCCATAAAACTATGGTGCCCCTTGGGGCCCAAATTTATATCTAAAGTTATTGTATATAAACCTAAAACCTCCAAACTTTTCATGGCTAACTAATGTATAACCATTCAAATTTTACACCCTTTAACCAGTGTTCAACTGAAAACAACCAGTGTTCAACTGAAAACTTTTGAAGGCAAGTTTTCATTCACCCATTAATGGTTTTGAGCAATCAACCATACGACATTATTCATTTCATTGAGATGAACACGAACCCACATAGATCCGCATTTTTATTTTGGTTTAAAAATAATTAAACAATCAAATTTCAAATCTGGATACAGTAAAATCTAGGCATATTCAAAATCGTTTCCATCAAACACATGATGGGATGCTAGCCTATGGTAGGGTACTGACTTGACAGGATTCCAAAAAATGCACAACCTTTTCCCCACCATTCTCCACCCATCAGTTATCATCCTGTCTTCCGGTCACCGAGCACACGTCAAATGGGTTAGTTAAGATCATAAGATTGTGTCATACAGGCGAGGCCTTGTAAAATTTGGTTGGTCCATATTCACTAGTTTAAAACTCGTGCATTAGAAATGATGAAGCTTGACTATTATTTGGTCCTTTTACTTTAAAAAACGACTTGAAAAGAACGTAGGTACGTGCTACTAAGCTGTCAACCATTTAGATTAAAATCTAATTGACATCTGTGTATACACACATATCAAAAGGTACATACAGTTTTTTTTCAAAAGGGTAACGATTAATGGTTAAATTACTAGCAGGTGAAAGACAGGTTTTGAACCGAAGTTTGTGGTACGACGCCAGCAACTATACCAATTTACCAAGCTGGCATTTTCAAAAGTATATATGATAGATTGTTCGAAAAGTGATAAGCATGTGCCCAAAAAGTGTAAATCACTTTTGGTGCTGATGCAACCACTCCTAGGACCCTGCACATGTATTGTGCACGAATTTGATGTACACAAAAGCCAAGCCAAAAAAACACTCCAGATTCTATACACACAAAATCCATGCATAATACATGTGCAAGATTTGGGAATACTCACATCAACTTTGAAAAGTGATAAGCAAGTGTCTCAAAAAATGCAAATCACTTTTCAATGCTAATGTGAGCATTACCAAGCCCCTGCACATACATTATGTATGGATTTTGTGTCTATGAAATGGGCTGTTCAAAAAATGTATATCACTTTTTTGGTGCTAATATGTCAGCTCTAATGTCATTCTTACTTTAGACACTCATAAGTGGTCCTGCAAAGCAATTGAAGAGGCAAACGTCAACACACAATTGCAGATATAATTCTGCCGCACTGGTTTGAAATTGTGACCTTTCTCTAAAAGAAGCAGTGCTGTAATCATCAGGCAATTGGGATCCTCTTCTAATCTTGCTACTTCCTATGGTGCGCATACCCCAAAAAATGAAAATTAGGAAAGGATCTTAGCTCAACTTGATTACACTCCAAGCGTGGACACAAAATGTTTCATTTTGACGTATGCAGTCAAACATGTAGGCAATACAAATACAAATACAAATCTATATACACTAGGGAGCGGATTGTCGGCTGGTGAATCCGCATGAAGTAGTTCCTGCTGATTTAACCACATAATGACACATATCCAATTTTTTGTGGTAAATTGCTCCCAATTTTTTTTGTCTGTTTCCTTTCAAACACCGCTCCGGATTCTGTGCACTCAAAATCTGTGTTCAATTCATGTTCAGAGGCATGTGATCGCTCACATCAGCATTGAAAAGCGATAAACATGCACCCCAAAAAATGCAAATCACTTTTCAATGCTAAAATGAGTGTTCTCAGCCCCCGACATGTATTATGCACAGATTCTGTGCTCACAGAAGCCAAGCCGGTCACTGTGTGGTTAAATTGAGCAGGAATTTCATACTAAATCACCAGCAGAAGATCCTTTCCCTGTATACTAAAGTAATGGATTGTTTATGTGGACAATCCAAAGAATTTCTTCTATTTTTTTTTTTAAATTAAGAATGAAAAAAATGTTCAGTGATGAAAAAATGTTTGTAGTGTGTATGGTGATTTATAAGCTGGAACGTAGTGTTTAGGGTGAAAAAACGTCCAAAAAAGTATCCATACGAAAAAAGTAGATTTTCAGAAAGAGAAACCGAATTCAAAAAAAACCATCATGTGTCAATCAATGTTACACCTATAGAGGTCTGTATCAACACAGACAATCACTCTCTAATTAATATATATCTGTTTCTACTACTTCTTCTCCCTCTTTCCCTTAATAGTAGTAATATAACACAAATACAAATATGTATAGATACAAAAGAGAGTGAATAAATATTAAAAAAGTGGCTTAGATGGATCAAGGGTGATACCTACAAATACCCTTATCCGAAGGAATAATTATCAAAAGTGCCCTCTTTTTCTTTTGCAAATTGCAAGTGATGAGGAAAAGGTGGGGGAGCCTAGCCTTTCAGCAAGGGTGGGGCTCACTTTTTTGCACTTTTATCCCAAACTCCTCCCCCACAGCTCCCAGAATCTGGATTCCGATTTAGGGTTTTTCCATGAATTTGCAACTAAGCTCTCCACCACCCTAGTTCTTCTGATCTTTTCCCGCCATTGTCGCTCTCCAGGATCTCCTGTAACTGGTAATTCTCTTTCTACTCTTCTCTTGTCTGAATCGCTTTACTGTTTCTTCGTACGAAATGGATCGAAGGAGTGTGTTTTTTCTTTCTTTTTTTGGTTTGTTCGTTTTCTAGTGGAAGTTTTATCGTATTTTCTTTACTTGTAATTAGTAGAATGAGCGATTTTGTGCTTGTTTGAATTGTATCCCTTTCGTGTTTGCTTGGTTTTTTTGGGTTTTGGGTGGGAGTGTTTTGGAGGGGTCTCTTAGAATGGAGAGGAAATTTGGTTGTTTTCTTGAAAATTTCAGGTTTTGGTGGCTCAGAGATTCTAAATTTTGTGGAAGTTGTTGGTTTTTGATGAACTGCTTCTCTCTGTCTTGATGATCTGTTGGAGATGGAGCTTTCGGTGTAACGTCTTGAGTATTTGCATTTAATTGTGAGACGCGTTTTTTTACTTATGAAAAATGATTTTTTAAAGATATTTTGTGGTGATTTACGGAACCCTGTTCTGAATTGTTTGGAAATTGGGTTTTTGAAGACGATTCTTGTGGAGTAATTGTATGACTATGGACACTTTGTTCGGGTTTTTGTCGAAAAGATGATTTTTTTTTTCCGGTTCTTTTGGAACTTCTTATACTCTGTTTTTCTATCAAGTAAATATAGGTGAAAGTCAAACTTATTAAGCCAGATTTGAATTCATTTTTCTTCTTCATTTTAGGGGGTTTGATTGGGAAACTTTCCAGAATCAGATTCTAGGAAAGGCTTCTCTTTTTTTTTTCTTTTCTTTTTTTGGTTAGAAAGGCTTCTCAGAATCAGAAACTCGTCTGGATGCAGCTTTTTCTGCAAAAAAAAGGGCTTGACTAGACTATGGATGGTAGACGGAAATAAGTTTCTTCTGCCATCTCGTCACGTAGTTCACACAAGATCACCTTGAAACAATTGTTTTAAAAACGATTTTGAAAATCATGAAACAAGATTTGAACCAATTTCTGATTCTATTAGGCTAGAATTGTTTCAAAAATACCATACAAAACAGATTTTTTTTCTTGCCCAATTGCCTAGGATCTGATCCATACACCTTTTTATCCTTTTGTGACATTTTCTTGAGAAGTCATCCATACTCAAGAATGACAATTATGCTTCTTCTTTTTTTTCTACTCCCTGTGTTATGTTAGGATTTTTTATTCCAATTTTCAGGAAGAAAATTAAAAGATTACCTTCTAACTGAGCTGTTGAAGAAATTCCATGAATTTATTTATTTTCTAAGCTTCTCATGTTATTGGAGAAACTCTCTCTCCCTTTTTCTTGGTAGAATCTCTCTTTTCTGTACTTATTTTTCTGTAGAATTTTCTAGTTTGACCCGGTTGTTTGCTTGGGATTTCTGATTTTTTTTTAATCTTTTTTTTTTTGTTTTTTTTTGACTCTTGTCTGTGTGTGGTGGTGGTGGGGGTGGGGTGGGGGGGTG
>JAOXJP010280241.1:0-33962 GCA_025762735.1 Platanus orientalis | reverse complement strand
AAGAAAAAACTGCAGTAGGGATCTATGGAAAGAAAGAAATAGGAGAATTTTTGAAGGATAAAGTGTTCTCTGTGGAGAGCTTGATTGTTTCAGTTTATGGTTCTATCTTCAATTGGGCTTCCATTACTAAGGAGTTTGTGGAGTCAGCTTGGTTTTCACTGGGGGGCAGGGTTTTCATCCCTTGTTTGTTTTGACTTTTTTTTCTTTTTCTTTCCTTGTTTTGTTTCCTTTGCTCTTTTCAGCTCCCCGGTGAATTCTTGTCTTTCTTTGCTTTGCTTTTTAATGTAATAACTGATAACCATTCTCAAAAAAAAAAAAAAAAAAACCTTGCAGTTTGGGTGGCTCACCATTACACTTTTCCTCTACAGTTGACAGCCTTGGTCAACTTTTTAAATAAAGACCTTAGGTCTATGGAACCCAAGTCACACCAAAATTTGTCAAAACAATACCCAACATCTCTATTGCATGGGGACAGCGAATCGGAACATGGTCCATAAATTCTCATGTCTTTCAAGTGTAGCAGGCACAATGGCACATATTTGGAAGAGTATGACTGCTTCTCATCAGATTGTCAACCATCATTATGCTCCTCCTCCTGGCTGTCCATAAGAACTCATTTTTTGTCGGTACTGATGGAGACTAAATTTCATTCCAAAGGAAATTTGGGGATGGTTAGGTGGTAAACAAGTCATTATGGGATCTAACCAAGAAAGTACCAGAAGGCAGCTTTGGTTATCTTCTTCTATCTTTATTGTCAAATGTTAACTGATAGTTCCCTAGAATGCCCAGAAGGTTGCAAGAGAGTCAATTTCCTAGTCATTTAAGTCTCACCTAAGCCGGGGATACATATGGTCTACAAATTTGGCGTACTTGTTTCTCGCTAAACAGAAAGTGCATGGAAAGTTGATTCTCAAGGGAGAACTGTTGAAGTATATTAATTTATTATTCTCCTAACACCTTAAGGTTTTGGGAGAGTTGGTTAATTTACTGTCAACATGGTGTCAGAGCAGGTTTGGTCATGAGTTCAAATCCCGGTGAAAGTATTTTCCCAGATGTAGTGTTGTATGCGTGTGTACACGCTGTGTGAACCCGTGCTTAGCTCCCCAAGTGTGTTCCCAGGAGAGGATAGTGTTCCTCCTAAGGGGGGGGTGTTGAAGTATATTAATTTATGTATCTTGTAATACCTTGAGATTTTGGGAGAGTTGGTTAATTTACTGTCAACAAGAACCAGCTTACCATCTATCATGCCAAAAAATGTGTTGGTTCTTTTCCCACCTCTATCCAGGTATCCTAACTTGAAGATGCATATCAGGGAAATGATTCCGGCATTTCCTCCCATGAGGCATTCGAAATTTATACTTCCCATGCTTTGGTCAGTACATAATTTACTTCTAGAACATATCTTCATAAGCTTTCTTCCCTAGATTTCTGAAGTCATTTGCAGAGAAGCATCTTGTTTGTAAAGCTAATGTGTCTAGTGCCCACCAACCTTCTCTTTTTGACTTACACACCGATCCCCAAGCTACTAAAGATTATTCAGCGGCCTCCTTCCATCCCTCCATAAAAAGTCCCATTACATTTTTTCTATATTTTTTACCGCCATAGAGGAGATAACAAAGAGGGATAAATAGTGTGTAGGGAGGCTTGCTAGAATGGTTTTGACGAGATTAATCTCGCTTCCTTTAGAGAGATACATCCCTTTCCAACTTAGAAATTCTTCTCTAAATTCTTTCTATTACCAGGTTCCAAATCTCTTTTTTTCTTATAAGTGGCTTCAAGTAGAAGACCGACTGAGATGGGTAGTTGGCAGAGTACAGATTCGCTGCCAAGACTTTTTAATTTGAGACATCATCCACACCAAAAATAATACCTTTTGAGAAATTCACGCTTAAGATTAACTCCACCTCAAAGCACCTGAGAACACATCTCAACTATTTGGTCTATCTCTGCGAACCTTTGCAGAAAATTAGAGTATCATCCTTGAACAAATTGTTATCAATCTGCAAACGAATTAGAAAATTTAGAATTGTTACCTATATTGTTACCATCAATTTAGAATATCAATCTGAAAAAAAAGGAGAGAAAAAAGAAAATAAATGGAAAAATATAAAATGGTAAGAAGTTAGTATGAACAGGAATGAATGAACGTGTTCATCAGAAGGGAATAGTTGTTTGCTTGCATCAGAAGCCATTCAGTTTATTTCTTCATTTTAAAATAACTTTGTTGCAATCATCTTACATATTTACCCAACAGTAACTTTATTGTTAAATATTTCTTTTGTTTTCCAGCAGTTGATAATCTTATTTATGATACTAAAAGTTCAAATCTTTATTGCTTGGCAGTATACCTCCTCTTTCTGTTGTAGGCCTTAGCGAACAACAGGCTATAGAGCAAGCAAAGGGTGATATTCTAGTTTTCACATCTACGTTCAATCCAATGAAGAATACTATCTCTGGGTAAGTATAGTTGTTTGAAAACATTGCCTATTGTTTTTTAAATAATAAGCTTTGAGAGAAACATGGTATTGTTATGGTTCAGAAATTTGAAATGTACATGGGTGCAGATGTCAGATAAAGAGGAATTGTCTAGGCTTAACCTAGTTTAGGTATTTTTCAAAGCTTATTCTTTAGGATGGAAAATAACATAGGTAATGAATGGAAAGGGATAACTGATCAGACTACCGCTATGAGATTATCCTACCCTTGTAATAATTCAGGCTTTCCTTCAATTGAGAGAATTTTTATCAACTATTCTAACTTTTATATGTAATTTAACAGCAGATAAGGCTTTAGACAGAGCGAAATGGCGTAACAGGATTCATGTAGCCGACCCCAAATAGTTGGGATAAGGCTGTTTGTTGTTGTTGTTGTTGTTGTATTCTAACTTTTATAGCTCTTGTCAAAGCAAGAAAAGCTGCACTGGCAGTTGCACGTGATGGTTTTCTATGCATAGTAATTAATAATTATCAAAATCTTAAGGACTTTGCTCAGTATTGGTGCTGCTTCCTGGCTTGAAAAGCCTTCTTTTTGGGTGGAAGACTACAACATTTTTGGTTCAAGGAAATATGATATGGAGACTGATTTCAGCTGCTGTTTGATGGTTTCTAGCTGGAGTAAAACAATCAGATTTTCAACGACTATGCAGAACCTTCTTATAGGGTGTCGATGAGAGTGAAGGAGTGGTTTTTTTTGTGTGCATTTCATTGTAACAAGTATGAAAATATAGAAAGATGAGATTTATCAAGGGATTGGAGTTCTGTTACAGGGATCTAATGTGTTTTTTGGGGCGGGTGGTTTCTGTTGTCCCTTGGTCTTCTGTGTAGGATTTTGTGTATGAGTCCGTAATTATTCTTGGCGATGCCTTATCGCCTGTTTAATAGATTCCTTTTCCTTATCCAATGTGTGGGTGTGTGTATCAATATCAAATTCATATAATCTTAACAGACTCTATATATATATATATTCGTGCTTTCTGGAGCAAAATTTTGGGCAGCTGAGAAACAACATATATGTAGAATGAGTATATCTGAGATAAGGATGTTGAGATGGATGAGTGGCAAGACTATAAGGATAGAATAAAAAATGAATGCATTTGTAGAATTGTAGGAGCTTAGAAATAGTACCAACAGGTGAGAAGATGAGGAAAAGTCGACTGAGATGGTTTGGTCATGCATATAATAATATATGCATGTAAAATTATTTTTCAAAACAACAGTATGGTACTATATTAAAACTTCATCATAAAAAAAATTAATGAATTATGATAATTCATATAATAACAGAAAATGCTGTATATTTTTTTATTAACTATAGTGATTTATAAACAACATAAATTACTATTGTAATTTTTGTATAGGTTTATTATAGTCTGGTAGTATTTTGAACTAAAATAAGTTCTTAATTTCTCCTTTCAATTGAAAATTCTTAGTTTGAAAACTCCATTAACTTGGAATTCTTTGCTGTTTAGTTAAAAGGATTAAAATTTAATTGTTTCTGATTACGTATTTATTTTTCAAAGTGGGTCCACTTGACATACGTAGTTAGAAAGTAAAAATTGAAAAGTTAGTTTATAGTTATTTGGTTCTAATTTCTAATTGGTAGTTGTTAAGTGGATTTCCCTAGACATACATTTTTAGTAAAGTAAATTGGAATATTAATTTAAAAGGTATTTTTGTCATTTAGAGTGATATAGAAAAAAATCAAAAAATTTCTTACATCTTTACAAATTTGTTATATTGCAGCTCATCTTTACACATGCAGTGGTTGTAAAAATAAGCTATTGCATTTCAAACTTGTTGTGTAAGATATTTTTTGGTCATACTCAACCCATAGCTTTATGTAAGATATTTTATGGTCATTCTCAACCCATAGCTTTATGCAAGATATTTTTTGGTCATTCTCAACCCATAGCTTTAGTAAACATTCATTATTCTTACATTTACAATGGCTATGACAATATACTTGTTTTTGTCTTATGTGAAACTTATAATCAACTGTGATGTGTTTCTGTGATTTACTTGGATGAAGAATGGATTATTTATCATTCTTGCACCTGCATTGTATATGAACATATCCCTAGGGATATTGGTGTATCAGCTCCCATGTCCATGAAGCAATTCTTGATCAACATCCAATGGCCTGACAGTATATGAAACAAGTTGTTGCAGCAATATTTATACAAGAATTGCCAGACTGACATGGAAATTGATATACCAATATATTCATGAGGAAATTACTAGGGGTATTGATTATATCAAATTAGTTTTGGTGGCTTTGTGAAGAAATTTGTAAAACCAATAGTCTCCCAAAAATCAAGATAATTTTTTTTTCTGATTTGTTTTTTGGTTTCTGAAACCAAAGATGAATTGGTTACTTTTTGTGTCATTTTTTTCTTGGTCCTGAGTTTTAAGATCGAGTCGGTTAAATTTCATGGAGTCAAACATGTTTCGAGGATTTTTTTTTTATTTTTTGTTTTTGTTTGAGTGCAACACACAAGGGTGCTGTTAGAAGAGATGACTCAGATTCAATTGGGTAATTCAGAGCATCAAGTTAAAGAAATGTTTTTAACCCAACGGAAATAGTTTGTTATAACTTATTTGGGGAAGTTAAGCTTCTGGTTGATTGGGACAGATCAGTCAGAGAGAAGCCTACACGCAAAAGGACCTATCCACCAGTACTTTCTTCATGAGTTGAATACCTTACATAACTTATGCAGGAACCACACTGGTGAAGTGAGGCAGTTTATACGGAGATCAAGAAAATTTTAACTAGGCATTGGCTGTGGGACAGGTATTATAAAGTGAAATCTAGGAATACATGTGATAAATTGTGTGTAAAGCACACTGGAGAGGGTTTGTTGTTTAAATGGCAGTGACAGCCTTAGGGTGGGAGGGATGCAAGATGGACACATACTGAGGTATGTTGTAGTAATTTAGCTCCGGTAATCCACTTAACAACTATCACTAATAATTGTTATTATTTTCTAAGTTTTCAGGGAGATCGAGCTAGATCAAACTGTCACGAAGATATGGGGACAAGTGATTGTTGCGAAATGTTGCGAAATAGGGTGTAACTTTGAGTGGTGTCCTAGGGTGCCTATGGAGGTCCATTTTCAAAGGGGGGTTATTGGTGTGGGCTATGGAGGGCCATTCTCAAAGGGAAAGGGGATTTTTGGAAGAACGTCCGATTTAAGATGGGGTCTGGTTCGGAGATTAGATTTTGGGAGGATGTTTGGATTGGGGACCAGCCGCTGAAGGAGGATTTTTGGATGATGCGTTGGTTGGCTTCAAATAGGGAGGGTTCCATTGCAAAGAACTTTGATCATGATCCTGGGGGATGCCAAGATTGCGTAGGAATTTAAATGATTGGGAGATAGGAGAGCTCTTCAGGTTTTTGGGTCTTTTGAGTGATAACAGGCTGAGGGAGGGGTGAGGGATGGGTGGGAGTGGGGTTTGCAAAAAAAGAAAGGCACTTTCTCAACTAAGTCCTTTTATAAGAATTAGGAGTCACATCCTGTGGTTTCATTTTCCTCTAAAAGCATTTGGATTCTGGGTATTCCCTCTAAAGTCTCATTTTTTGATAAGATACTCATTCTTAATCATTTAAAGAGTAGAGGGTGGCATTTGGCTAATCAATGTATTCTTTGCATGAGAGATGAGCTGGTGGATCATATCTTCATTCATTGTTGTCTGGCTAGAAATGTTTGGAACTTCTTGCTCTCCCCTTTCAATGTCTTTTGGGTTTTGCCATGTCATTTTTTTGATCTTATTTCGGGTTGGTGGGTCTGGGGATTGGAAGGTATTTTCATCAGCAGTTGGCGTTTTTTGCTAGGAGCTATTTGTTGGGGCATTTGGAACTTGGAAGGAGATGAACAATTGGACTTTTGATGGCTGCTTTGCGAGTGCAGATAGGGTGTGCCTTTGTATCTGTAGGCTTCTTTTGGATCGGATCTCTATCTTGCCAGATTTTGAGGACTCAGTTTGGGACAACTTTTGGTGTTTGAATTAGTGGCGGTTTTCTCTTTTTTGTATTGGTGGTTTCCTTTTGGATTTGTTTTTAGTTCACCTTCCTGGTGACCGTGTAGCATTGTGTTTGTTGTTGCTCTGTTTGCTTGCTCCTTTCTATTAATATAATCATTTTATCTCCAACCACAAAAAAAAAAAAAAAAAAAAAAAAAAAAAACAGATAAAGAAATTGTTCACATTTGGTAGATTGAGCTAAAAAATTACCATTTAAATCAACACGAAATCCAGAGAGTACAATTTCTTTTCCTCTCCTCATTACTGATCAATTCTTCAGGACAAAGGGGGTAACATACCAAAATGCTAAAAGACCTTATAGAGAACACAAAGGTGAAAAACATTGTTACACCTCACTAATTTGTTCATGTCTTTTATTTCCTTCTATTTATCTCTTTATAGGCATCTCAGGTTCTCATCTCTTATCTTCTGGAAACTTCTTCAAAACCTTCGTTGAAGATTATTTCATAAATCTATCCATGTGTCATTCTTAGCTGGGATAAGGCTGTTTGTTGTTGTTGTATCCATGCATCATTCTTAGGTAATTCTGTCAGTGGTCCAAGATTCCTTGCCCACATGGCATTTCTCCATTGGCATTACTCCATGTAGGTTTCTTCTAAGCACGTGTTGGTTGTAACTGTTCACACGTTTTCATTGTAAAGCCACCTGAAATAGTAATGGCAGTTGTCAGCTTCAGTATTATTTTGGTGAGCATGCATTACTCCATTTGTATAGTAGGAAATAGTACTATATGGCATTTTTGCAGTGTCCTTGTCACTTTGATGGCCTTAAGATCGTACAGAGGATTCCCATTGGGTTCTGTATATGTGCAATCTTCTCTTAATCGATCTTGTCCATACTAACTTTCTTATTTGTATCACAGATCCATCTGTTTCATAATGCATATTATTCATATGTTTCCTCGTTGACACATATTTACCCACAACTGGGGATCCCTTCATGATTTCAACATGCATTATGAACTTGTTGCCTATGGTCTTGGGCCTTTTTGATCAAGCTGATACAAAAGCTATGCAGGTCATGAGTATTCACATATGCCTTTGTGTTTACATATTACAGTGTCTTAACAGATCTTGGTGCAGGATTAGTGGCACTATTTATGACCTGACAGCATCAAAGATAATGATTGTTTCAAAGTTTTTGAACTCATAACCTTTAGCTTTCAATTTGATTGCTCTGGCATCAGATTCATTGTTTGCAATTACTTCTCATATAGCTTGTAATGTCTTTTAAGCTTGTCTATGCTATGTTATAATTCTTTTTATTGTCTTGTGCTTTCAGACGGCAAGAAAAGTCAGTGATGAAGCTGGTTGTTGATGCTGAGACAGATAAAGTTTTGGGAGCATCCATGTCCGGACCAGATTCTCCTGAAATTATGCAGGTATCCTTTGTTGTCCTGAACTTGTGTTTCACCACCAATTCCTATACAATATGCCAGTCACCATCTAAACTTTCTTTTTCTTCAAATATAATGATATAAAAACCTGCATTTATAATTTTATGGCTCCCACTTCACATAGACTAAAGTGTCAAGCTAGAATTTGGTTTATATATTGGTTTTTCTTTGTATTAGTGAATAGTTTCGAACATAAAATCTCTGTATTTTATCTTATAAAAACTATAAGGTGAGTCCAAATTCTCAAAGAATTTTTGTTATTGCATATTTTATTGCAAATTTCTGTAGAAAAGATCTGAAGATGCACACTTTAATGAAGAATATGGTCTTGGATTGAACAGAGTTTCAAAATTCTAAGGTCATCGTAAGAGAACATGAGGACACCTGAAAATGATGACCTGCAAAAACCAAACACTGGAAATCCTGAATGATATTATTCAACATGCACTTGTGAGGTCCATGTACCTTGGGCTGTCAAGTGGCCAGGCTTCAGTGGGTTCATGGTGAGCCTGGGCCTATAGGATGATGGACATTAGGTCCAAACCCTGCCCTGGTCCAAGATGGTTTTAAAAGTTTTGGCATAGGCCCAGCCCAGTAGTTGCGTAAGACTGGGCTCACATGGGCATTAAGATCCAAGTCCAGCCCAGCTGACAGGCCATTCAGTGCTTCCTAAGCCTGGTTCTTGGCAGGCTGGCCTGGAAGTCTACTGGGATGGTGGCATGGCGCAGCTCACAGACAGCATAACTTTCCACTTGTACCTCTATCTGCTTATTTTTCTCATATGGTCAAGCCAGCTGATAAATCATGTGATGATGCTGTGGTTAATTGTGGAAGCAGAAGCAAGTCACCATATAATTTTCTCCTTGCTTAGCTGGAAAATGCACGTCAATATTGTAGCCAATGTCCTTGGACGCAAAAGTTGATCCCAGTTTAAAACTAAACGCAACTAAGCCTTACCGCAACTATTTAGGCTAAAAATAAATCCCAGTTTCTTGAATTAATTTCACTTCTATATGAGGCACAGGTTTTCTAGGCAGCCCTTCCATCAAAGAGTCTTGATGTGCTGGTTCTCTTATATGGATGATGAGGTGTCATGTTTAGCCTCCTCACCCTCTCCCCACATGGCCTCACTGAATAGCCCTCTTTTATGACGCTTATGAGATACTCATTTATCAGCCTACTACATTTGAACAACTAAAAATAAATAAATTTCAATGGATGCCATTCATAGGGGATCAGTCCAGTGGGGATGACATAGACAAATGGTATTCTATATTTCCAATCCAGTTTGTTTCCCATTAGATGAATGATCTTGGTTGGCTCTTTATCCCCCTCATATAAATAAGGGTTCCTTAAGAGAAACTTGATTGGCTGTCCTGAAAACTTTTTCCTTTGATTCAGTCTTTTTTTTTACATTCACATCTTTATTCCTCTATTTATTAAAAAAAAAAATTAATTAATTAATTAAATTCCTGATATTGTTTTGGGTGTTTTTCATAGGGCATTGCTGTTGCACTGAAGTGTGGGGCGACCAAGGCACAATTTGACAGCACTGTAAGAAAACCTTCTCTTCTCAGAATTTTGGTGGACTTTTTAACAGCTCAGGGTGCTATTTAACCCCCTAGATTCTTCTTTAATATATCTCATGTTTACTTGAAGAAAAGTCATTACCCAGTGTTGGTCCTATAATTATGGGGGTGCTGGGAGGGGTGGACAGGATACAGACCTAACCTTTGACATTTTTTTGCAAAAAATGGCTGCTCACCGGACTTGAACCCGTGTTTTCACGCTGGCAGCCCAAGCCGCTACCATTGCACCAAAGCATGGTAAAGTAACATATTGGCTGATCATTCAGCGCACATAAATAATTAGCGGATGGCTGCCTGAGTCAGGCTTAATAATAATGGCTGCTTGATGGGGCACCTAGGGCCTGGAGGCATTTCTGTGTTTTTGGATGTAAAGAAAGGGTTAATGACACTGTTTCCTGTGTTTTTGGATGTAAAGATGGGCACCTTTCTTTGAGTGATCTTAATTTCTAAAACATTGTTCTAAAGTGTGAATACCATTTATTTTGCAATGTTCATATTCTTTTCTCTTAGTTATTATAGGTTTGGCAATGACATGGCGTACCCCTTTGCTTGGAGCAGTGTTAGACCTCCTTTGCTTACTGGGAATAATGTCATCTTGCAAATGTCCAACCATATTCTAAGGCCGGCAGTCGACCGCTCACAATCCCCTCCAGGTTTTTGTACAAGAAGGGGTGCATGCGAAATTGCAAATACATTTCTGGGGTGGGGGCGGATCTGGTTTTACTCAGAGAAGAATCCGATGGCATTGGTTTCAGACACTAGATTCTCTCCACACAGTCAAGCTATTTCCTAGTCTTCCTCTCCCATCCCACTCAAGTTTACATAGCATCAATCTCTTTAAATCCAATATTTCAAGACCGGACTGCAGGCCTCTTAGAGTATGGTTGAGCGCATTCTCCTTTATGCTTTGTTGAGTTTTGGGGAAAGCCATTGAGAAAGTTGTTTTTTTCCCCAAGTTTCTCACTTTTTGTAGATGAGAAAGTTATCCTGGAGAGAATCTGCCAACTTTTTTTCTTCTGTGAACTTTGAAAGTGCAAACTGTTATCCAATGTATCAGTTTTCACTGATTTTTTGTGCTAAACCAAACATCACTGAGATATTTTTCCCCTAAAAAGTACTCTGCATGAACAAATGCAGCCTTGGGAAACTCTTTTCACCAAGCTCAGTATTCATTTTTTTCTTTTCAAGTTGTCGATAGTTTAAAAATAATAATCATTACAGATGCTATGCAGTTTAGATTGTTTTTTACCCAATTTGTTACATTTCATTATCTTCATCTTAATGGCCATAATGCTTCAACCATCTGGGTTGAAACATTAAGTTCAATGTAGGTGCCTTAATGGGGATATAATCATATTTTCTTTTGGGTATTTCATGACTAAGGAAGTCGGTATTTACTATTTGTGACAGGTGGGCATCCACCCTTCTGCCGCAGAAGAGTTTGTGACGATGCGAACTTTAACAAGGCGAATTGCAGCAGGTAGCAAACCAAAGACAAATCTGTGAAGAGAAAAGATTTAACAACTTTATGGTATCAGTTGAAAGAGATATTCTTTATACCCTAGATGGTGTTCCACCCCATTCATAGGTAGTGAAATAAAGAACAAAGAATAAATAGGCAAGGTTCTGTTTGGTTTATATCCCTTTTTGTTCTACTAGATTTGTGTTAGGTGTTTTTTTTTTGACAGAAAGCACAATAGATATTGCTGATAATTAGTATTGTTATTTGACCCTTTTTCTATCACTCAACTACTACTATTACTACTATCAGCATCATAATCCATCGTTATTGAAGTGGATAAGCAGGGCTTGAACGAGAGGTTGTTGTGCACAATGCCAATCAATTAACCTATGGGTGTTATATAGTCAATGCAAACTCACATACACGTTATCAAGTCCTTGCAAAATTTCCCCTTGAATTGATTCCATGAATATAGATCGTCAATAAACTAATCCATCTCCTTTGGGTTGGCTGTAATCCAAAATTCAGTTG
Organism: Platanus orientalis; assembly: GCA_025762735.1. Taxonomy (NCBI): domain Eukaryota; kingdom Viridiplantae; phylum Streptophyta; class Magnoliopsida; order Proteales; family Platanaceae; genus Platanus; species Platanus orientalis. The sequence goes on along the minus strand of JAOXJP010280241.1, from coordinate 22,445 downwards.
GAAGGTCGAGTGTCCGAATGTCATTTTTTTAATGACCCAAATATTGTTATGTGGATGAATAAATGTGCCTGCATGCAGCAAGGCTTTTCTATGCTTAAAAAAATGGTGATTAAGTGCACGAGGCTCCTGTTAACGTGGGGTCTGTGGAGGGCAAGATGTATGCAGCCTTACCCCCATTTCTGGAGGCTGTTTCCGTGAAGGCTTTTCTACACTTGGCATAGGCAAACGCCCAGGTCAAAGGGCGGCCACATCAGCATCAGAAGTGATTTACACATACCCCCAAAAAGTGAAAATCACTTTCAGCGCTGATGTTTCTGCCCGCTTGACCATCAGCGGACAGGGGCGGAGGTTAGGGGTCAGCGTATAAAATCCTCACCGGCCTGCATGACCATTTGTTATAACGAATTCTTTGATCTGCCACTGTGCCATTAAAAATATGCTCAAATTATGTACGATACTTACTGCCTGATTTTAGCGTCGTCTTCATGGATGCTTGGCATATATTATTACGAGAACCCAAAGCAGTGTGGACCGGGGGGGGATTATGGTGGGAAGAAATCAAAGTGGAGGGTCGGTTATTTATGTTTTTGGGCAGAAGTTAAAGATGGTTAAATACAGAATTTGTCATTGGAAGGAGGAATATGGAGTATTGAAGAGAAAAAACAGTCTCGTCTTCAAAAGCTAACGGAGATAGAGCTAAAAAGTCACACTGATACTGTGTTATATGCTGATATCGATATTAAGCATGACTCAATTTCTGACTATGATAGATTTCTGAAAATGGAACAGATTTCTTAGAGGTAGAAATCTAGAGCCTGGTGGCTCAAAGAGGATGATAGAAACACTCTGCTTTTTTGTAGGATGGCAAATATAAGAAGTTTTATCAATTCGATTGGGAAATTTAAGATATATGATGAATAGATAACTGATGAGCCCAAGATCAGAGACAACGTAGAAGAGCATTTTAAGAAGTTGTTTTCATAACCGTTTTTGAGACGGTCAGATACAGATGTGATTGATTTCGATTGTATTAGCCCTGATCAGCAAAAATGGCTTAAAAAACCACTTTCAATTGAAGAAGTGGTGAATGCTCTTATCAGCATGGAGAATGATAAAGCTCCAAAATTCCTTAAGGAGTGTTGGGAATTGGTGGGAAGGGATGCCATTGCAGCTCTTGAAGCTTTCTTCTTGAAAGACCAATGGTGCAAAAGACTTATTGTAACGTTCATCTCACTTATTCCAAAAAAAGAAGGGGCTACTAAAATAAAAGATTATCGTCCAATTAGTTTGATGGAATGTCTCTACAAGCTTCTATTCAAGATATTAGCTATTCGGTTTAAAGCTATCCTCCCGTACTTCATTTCGCAGTTGCAAATTGCCTTTGTTTCGGGTAGGCAGATCACAGATTGCTCCTTCATGGCTAATGAATGCATTGACGTAAGATTAAAATCCAAAAAACCAAGAATCATATGTAAAATTGCTTTTGAAAAATCTTATGACTATATGAATCGACCTTTCTTGGATAATGTCCTACAAAATAGGGGTTTTGGGCTGAGGTGGAGAAATTGGATGAAGATATACATTACATCCCCTTCATTTTCAATTCTAGTAAATGGGATCCCCAAAGGCTTCTTCAGAAGCAACAGAGGTCTTAAGCAAGACAATCTGTTGTCCCCATTTTTATTCATCATAGTTATAAAGTTTCTCAGTAGACTAGTGAGAAAGGCGAAGATGGAAGGATTGGTCTTCGGTTCCATTTATCCAATTTGTGGATGACCCATTATTTTTTTTCGAAGGTTGACCAGGAGAATCTGGACAATTTGAGATGTATTTTTCTAATTATGGATGCAGTTTCAAGGCTAAAAGTGAATTTAGGGAAATCCAAATTATATCTGGTCAGCAATGTCCCTATCTTGGGAGGGTCGGCTTCAATCATGGGATGTGAAGTGGAGGCTTTTCCTACTAATTATCTCGATCTTCCCCTGAGTGCAAAATCGACGGCCAAGACACTATGAAATCTTGTAATTGAAAGAATGGAGAAAAGGCTCTCAATATGGAAGGAAAGGTTTCTCTTTGAAGGTGGTAAGCTAGTGCTTTTGCAAAGTGTGTTATTTAGTTTCTCAGATCATTTCCTTTCTTTACATGCTACTCTAGTTTTGCTCACGAGCAGAATTGAGAGAATCCAGTGGGATTTTCTTTGGCAAGCGGAGCAAAGTGTAAGGAAAATTAATCAGGTAAGTTGGGAAGGGATTTGCAGATCTTTGGACCAAGGTGGGCTAGGTCTAAGGTCAATAAAGTTGGTTAATAGATATTTTTTTAATAAATGGTTGTGAAAATTTAGGATTGAGAGAGATTTTCTTTGGAGAAAAGTGATTGTTGCTAAATATGGTAAAGAAAAAAAAAAAGGTTGAATCAATTGTAATCTTGTTGGGCCTGCGAGTTGTAGTATTTGGAATTGGAAGGGCATCTTTGAAAGAATGGACTCTTTCCTAAGGTTTACCTGGTATAAAGTGAAAAATGGTGAAAGAGTGTAGTTCTAGACAAATCCTTGGTGCTCCAATGTGGCCTTAAACGGAATGTTTTCTACTTTCTTCAACCTTACAAAATGTAAACTAGGGATAGTTAAAAATCACATAATAAGATCTCATACTTTCTGCTCTTGGAAATTTCGACTAAGAAGGAACTTAAATGATTGGGAGGTAGATGCCATGAACAGGCTGTTGGAGATTCTAGATGGGTACAATGTAGGGGATAGAGAGGTGGAGGATGAGAGAGTTTGGCTGTTGGACGAGGATAAAGGCAACTCTGTTAAGTCACTTTATTTGGTTTTGTTTCAAACCAAAACCATTTCTTTTCCGTTAAAGTTTATTTGGAATAAGTTTGTTCCATCTGCAATTTATTTTTTTCTTATGGTTATTGTGGTGGGATCGCATTCCAACTTTGAACAATCTAATACACAGCTCTTATCATTCCGAATGTATGTTGCATGTGTGGGAATGCAGATGAGTCATTCATTCATCTATTTGCTCATTGTCCGATAGCCGTAGCTCTATGGGATTTCATGATTGCTGGATTCAATGTGGATTGAGTTGTGCCTGGATCCAAGAGGGAGACTTTTAGCCGCTTTTTACCAATTTAAACAAACTTGGCTTAGAGATGTAGAAGCTCGTTCCTTTCGGCTATTCGTTGGACTATTTAAGAAGAACGCAATCAGCATATCTTCAATGGATTGTCAGCTCCTCTTCCAAAATTGATGGACTTTGTCTTTAGCAAGAATTTTGAATGGATTTCTTCTATTCCTTTATATAGTCATGTCCCATTTAGAGTTTGGATTTTTTACTGGGACTCCTTGGATTTCTATCAATAGGGTTGTAAGTGTGGGGCGTTGCGTTTCGTTTGTGTCTTGCCGGGGCACCTCTCATGCTCCCTTTTGGTTGTTTTCTTACCTCTCTTTTGCTTTTAATGAATTACCTTATCTTCAAAATAAATAAAAAATTCATTGACCCCTCATGTGGAGGGATACTTACCATGTTGGATTGGGGCTCACTTAGCACCCAGACACCAATGTGATGTCTTATGGAGTCTCGAGCTAGTTCGCCGAACACAATATGGCTTCCTGGTAAAAATCCGATTTAGTTCATTAATATCCTGTCCCAGTGGTGTACTGGAGTTTTTTAAGTCTGCATTTTTAGACCATGATATCTTACATCAAGGGCTTTACGTAGGTAATATGTGTTTTAAATGCCGGTTAGAGGCAGAATCAATAGATTAACCTTTGCTCTGTTGCAAATCATATATGCTTCCGTTTCTTTAACCTCTTCTGTATGTTGTGGGTTTTGCCTCTCCTTATCTGTTCTCATCAGGGCATGGGTTTGTACCAATGGGACAACAATTTGAGATTGTTTGAGCAAATGTCGGTATTTGAGAGTCGCGAAGCTGAAGAGTCTCTGAAAGTCCATTTTCTGGAGCTGAAGAATCTCTGAAAGTCCATTTTCTGGTGTGCGCCTTGGTCACGCTAGTTATGTATTCACTCGGTGTTCGGACAGGTATTCTGCATTCATCTTAACCTGCAACTGTCGTGAAGAGATATTCCTGATTGGAGAGTGCATAGGAGTTTTGAGAATTGAAGAGGTTTTTTTTTGGCTGCGTCTGTTTGACCATAGAGTGCTGGGGAAAGAAACTGACAAGAGTCTGAGAGAATCAAAATTTTCAATTATCTCAGTTGGAAATTCCTATTAAATAAATAAGAGAAACAATATAACCTGATTGGAAAATGAAGTGTTTTTCCCAGTGGCAAACAGGCATCACTCAGAAAAAATTACTAAGAAAAGTTTAAGATTTTCTTAAAAAAAGAAAAAAGATTTTCTCAGCAAACAGACACAGCCGGAATTGAGATTTCGAATAAAGAAACAGGGAAGTGGTAAGAGAGATATGGGGGTACAGATGCAGATTTGAAGAATTTGATTTCATAAAGATGAAAAAAAGGTGTCCGGAGTCACACTAGAGAGATTCATTCTAGGAACAGCCCTCTTTAAAACAGTAGAGAGAGAGGACATGCAAATCTCTTGATCCACAAAATGTGGAAATAAATGAATGGCACCACAAGGAATTGAGGATGATGCTCCCAGCACTTAACAAGGTACATGAGGCTGACAATTGAAACGTTGATCCAGGCAATGTAAAGTCATTGATGTATCTCGTCTTCCAAGAGCCATCTCCCCCTCCACAGGTCTATGTATCATGAGCAAAATGACTCCTTCAATTAGGTAAAATATGTGACCATTGATTGCTGTGTCCAGTAGGTAGGATATAGGAGATCAAAATATGCCTTCGAAGATATTGACATCTATACTTCAGTCTACGAACCAGGACGCTCGAAGGCAGCATCACTAAAAACATGGAGGTTCCTAATACTCAAAAGGCCAAAGATGTTGAAAAGATGAAGACTAAACTCTTTGGATAGATTTGTAGTTGTTACATGATATTTTCACAATCAATGGTGTAGGTCATTCTTTCATATTCTGGATTGTCTTAGATTCAATGGTATAGATCAGCATTGTGCATCATATGAAGAGGTTAAAATGTTCTGTTATCTACATTATGTAACAAAAGAATGCATGAGCAAATACATGTGTACATGTAGTCATGCATAAATATCTATTATGCCCAGATCACCCTTTCCCTGCACATACATCGCAGATGTTATACCCCAAGCCTTCACAGTATGGACACTTTGTACCTTCATCTACCCATTCCAAAAACTGCACCACAAATTTCAAGCATAAAATCAGAAGGGTTGTACAATGCAAAAGACACAACAAAGGCTTAAAACAATATATTTTTTTGAGGTTGTGAAACGGTATCTTACCTGCGGTTCGATGTTGGGCTCCCCCGTTCCATCACATTCTGCAGCAAAGCACTGCCATTTAGTTATCATCCTCACAAAAGGCATTATTTTTACTCATCTAGTTATTTACTTTTTAATCTGATGCTACCTCCAAATTGTCTATTCATCTCAATACCATTCCCTCCCACTAAATCTTTATATGTGGTAACTTCCAATAAAATTGGTTAGTTCAACAATTTTTTTTCAAGGAATTAGATAAGCAACGCTACAAGCAATTATAACCCCCCCCCTCCCAACCCAAAAAATAAAATAAAATATAGTTCTCAATGCAAATAAAGAATTTAATTGGAGCTATTTAATATATGTACTATAGGATTAGGGGGAGTTCTGGTATTTTCTTCAAAATCCAAGACTAGGGCCATATCCCAAATACATACCTGTGCACAAGAGGCGACCCTCTCCACGACAAGTAAGGCACTTTGTAACAACCCCCGTGGTCTTGCTCCGACCAACCGGTTTATCCCTGCCTGCAAGCCTGGATGGTTCTTCCCACCGATTTTCTCCCAGAAGAAAGACTCTATGGTGATTTACTTCAACTTCTGTAACACCACTCTCTTTCACAACGGTCTGCTGTATTTCGGAAATTTCTGTAACAGAAGCAACTACAGCTCCATTTGCACCTTCCTAGCAACAGGACCAACTCAAGCATGAACTCATAAACTGCCTATTTAACATAATTTAATAGCAATGTATGACAACTTCGCAGCATTAGACATCTTTTTCAATTCCCAATATAACATAAGATGAGCCAAGGCTTTCTAGTTTGTATGGGGAAGTAGTACTCTTCCAAAAAAGAATACACTGAGGTATACCCGGCACACTTTAAGCAGGACATTAAAAGGTTAAACAAACAGGAATGTAACTGACACGATGGAGTTCCATCACAAAAACTGAGCTCAACACAGCCGCAATCATAAATTAAAGTATACAAAAGCATCAGGATGCTAATAAAAAGGTCTTGTAAAGAGAAGAGTGTAAGAATAATAATTACCTTCTCAGGCACATTAATGGAGTCTTTTTTATTCTTTGCATCTATTTTCAAGCCAGCGTTTCCGATTTCTTGCTCTGTATATAACCTTTCCAAGAGTTCGGCAGTCATAATTCCATCTTCAGGGGCACCTAAAGTGGCCTGTCAAGCAAGACCAATATAAGAGTTCAGTCTGCAAGAGCAAAGTAAGCCAGGATGTAAACCAGAGACAAGTCACTCATCAGTAAAATAGAACCCATTGTGTTCAGAAAAACATCTTATACTAGCTCTTTTTCCAGATGATTATTGGGAGCAATCCCAAGATAGGTTGCAAAATATAACAGAACAAAGTTAACAACTCACTTGCCAGGTTTTGACAGCACGTTCAGTTCCACCTGAGAAACTGGAAAATTCCATATCTTCCTCACCCGAATAAAATCCCAATTTCAATAATGCTTCCTGCCATAATCATACCCACATCAAAAATAATAATGACAATAAATGGAGGCAATATTCACAGATTATTATCAACTTACACACATTCCTAAACACAAGCAGACAGATTCTCACAGTATTCTGAAACAAATTCAACTTCTTTCCATTAATTGAACAGCATGTCATTTGGGACAAAGTATAGTTTTAATAGAAATTTGGAAATCTCACCACAGAGAGCCTCACATTTTAGAAGAATTATAGCCACAAGACTTCTGATAAAAGACAAAATGCAACTCTGGAACAATGAAAATGCTTAGCAATCTTGTCCAACATTAATTTACATGTTGTACCAAACTTATACAATATAGAATCATGAAACAAGGTTAATTCAATAGCATTCTCAGAGCCCACGGTTTTGGTCATCTTTGTTAAGGTTATCTACTGTATCTTTGGTCCTTTTTATTTAAGTTATCTATGGTATCTTCCGATTATGCTGCATATCAATATAGTTTTATGTCTATATTTATCCATTTCTATATGCTCTATTCTATACTCTTTGTCTTGCATTGAGAGGATTTTAAGCATATTCCTGTAATCAATAATGTCTCAAAAATTTTCAGCTCAAGTTGGTATTGCATCAAGGCTATTTGATCCCAACTCCAACTGATCATTTGATGCTTCCTCAAGAATTGTTATTATATATCTCCAATACCTTAAATCGCTTTGGGGACTTTGTCTTGGTTTCCACCTTCTCCTTCACTAATCAAGTTTAAGGAAATTGCACTATCTTTTGCAGTTAAAATGCAAGGAATCCAAATAAAAAAAAGGTCATTACTCAGTATTGGTCCCATAATTATGGGGTGCTGGAAGGGGTGAACGAGAAACAGACCTAACATTTGGCTGCTCACCAAACTTGAACCAACGTTTTCACACTGGACACACCAAGCCGCTACTATTGTAAAATTATATTTCATCATACGCAGTTATGACATCCGGATTAAATTATAGATAAGGGTGTTGGTCCAGCTGAAAAAGCCTTGACAGTCCACGTGATAAGATACAAGTCTAAACCACCCATGATCTATGCAATAAAGAATACAACATCAGAACATATATCAACAATAACACACAAAACGAGAATTTTTACGTGGCTTGACCAGGATGCCTAGATCCATGGGGAGATCTGTTTTTCACTATGAAAAAGTAAAAGATGTACAAAGCTCTCTTGCTCAAGCACTCACCCTAGAACCCAAGGCCTTAACCTTGTGAAAAAACCCCTTTTCATATTTTCACACAACCTCGAGAAGAATCCTATTTTCTCACCTTGAAGAAAACCCCAAAGTGAAGACCCCTATTTCTTTGTTCCATTCAAGGATAAAATCATTACAAAGAAAAGTCTACCCCTACTTATCATTTCTCATATATAGAGATATATTAAAAAAAAACTTAGTCTTGTGGAGCCCATGTAAAGAGCACCCACATTTTTAGCAACCAACTCCTCCTTAAAAGAGTCCTACTTTGGCTTAAAACTTACCAAAACCCAACAATCTCCACTTTGGCACATTTGCAACCACCTTGATTTCCTGCTGAAGTCGACTCCACCATATCTTTGCTAAGACACAAACCCTATGACATGTGCTCAACACTCTACCTTGGTCTACATTCCATAAACACCCTACAGAAAACCCGATATTGTCATTTTTAATGAACTCTGCACCACATATATGTAGAACACATGTTTTTTTATCACCACAAACAACTATTGACCTTGAAGAACCATAACTACACACACCATAAAATCAATTAAGCCTAACACCATCCAACTTAATCATAACACAACCAATGCATCATTGAAGTATGTTGATTTGTGTTTGTTAACACCTTAAAGTTTAGAGAGAGTTGATTGGTTTACTATTAGCATGGTATCAGAACTAGGTTAGATCACGAGTTCGAATCCGGATGGAAGTATTTTCCCGGATTTAATAGTGTGTGCATATTGTGTGGACCCACGCTTGACTCCCTAAGTGTGTTACCAAGAGAGAATAGTGTTCCTCCAAGGGGTGTTAAAGTATATTAATTTGTGTCTCTCCCAACACCTTAAGGTTTTGGAAGAGTTGGTTAGTTTACTATTAACAAACACATTTATAGATGTCCCGAGTCGACTCACTTATCTTTAAAGAGGGACCTTGACCCATCATCTCTAACCACAAGAACTATGTCACCATAATCTCACTTGGAAACCTATAACATATGTCTCTATCCTAACTGTGAAAGAAACCTTGTAAAAACGCTTGTTATTTCATGCATGTTATTTTTAGCTCCGTTCCCCATCAAGGTCAAAGGAATATTATTAATTACAATACTCCCAATCAGATAATACAAATCATCACCCCTCTCTTCCTTTATCAGGACAAACAACCACATGTGATTTTCATGGCTCCACCTAAAACTGAATATTTCCAACCCATGGATTCTAACCAGCTTAGTGATATTAAAGACCTTTGCATCTTTGAGACATATGCCACACCACCCAAAGTGAACCACTCCATCAAACCTCTTGATCTTCGACAAATCTTTATCCAATTAATCAACCTAAAAAGCTTAACCTCCTTCAAGATTTGGTCTCCTCCTAATCTCATTAAATAGAAGGGATGTGGTGACATCCTCAAGATAGTTGTTGTTTCATATTATAACTTATTAGTGATTCTTTCTCATATAAAGTTTCTCAAACTTCTCCCACAAAATGAGTGCAAAATCTTCATCCATAACATTAACCAATATGTTATCCACAAGTCATAAATGAATTGTGTTGACTACCATCATCTCTATCTTCCCAATTACCATCATGCATCTCCTTTGACTTGTCTTTCCTTCCTCCCAATGCCTTGTAAAAATTCTATTGGACTAACAAATCCTTCATCCTTTTTTGCCAAAAAGTGGAACTACATTTTTCCATCAAATTTCTCCATAGAGAACTAGCCGATGGAAGCCTTTATTATCATCATGAATCAACTCAAAAGATTTTAGAAAGCAACCTTTTGAATGAAAAAAGAAATTACTCACCCGTTTCTTTTTCCTCCAAACAAGAACCAAAAACTCTGACACCAATTGTTGGTACTGCAGAAACAACCTTAATATTCCACGTGATGAGATAAAGGCTTAAACTACTCGCGATCTATGCAATAAAGAATACTACAAAAAAGAAATCATCATACAAACAAGGATTTTCACGTGATTTGGCCAAGATGCCTACTTCCACAGGGGGAGATCTAGGCTTCACTACGACAAAAGTAAAAGATGTACAAAGCTATCTTGCTCAAGCTCCTCACCCTATAACCCAAGCCCTTAACCATGTTACACCCTTCTCTCACTTCTCTCAACCCCGTGAAAGAACCCCTTCTCACCTTCTCACACAACCTAAAAAGTCCTTCTCTCATTGAAAAAATAAAAAACCAAAGGGAGAAACCTGTTTTCTATGTTTCATTCATGGAGAAAATCCTGAAAAGAAAAGTCCACCCCAACTTATCATATCTCACATATACAGATATAGAGAATTGTAGTCATATGAGACCCATAGAAAAAGGAGACCTACTTTGGCTGAAAACTTGCCAAAACCCAACAAAGGGTGAATTACAACTAATTTGTATATTACCGATGGTTCAACTTTGGCAATACAGTTTTAGTGTTTGCATTAGAGAATGTATCATAGTTTGCATATAGCAGCATTCAATTAAATTTGAAGTAAAAGCTAGATAAACAAAACGTGCCTTTTATAATTTCCTAGAAGAAATGCATTTGGCAGGCAAACCTGCATTTCTCGAACGTCATCTCCTTCGGAGCCCTTTCTCAACGACGCTCTCTTCACTTTCTTGTTCTTCTTCCCTTCCTCTTCTACTCTGCTGCTCTCCAAAACCCTAACTTCCTTAACAACCATCTCCTTCACCTCCTCGCTCTCCGACTCCAACAGCATCGGAGTCGGACCCGAACCGCTCTCCGCAATCCGATTCATTGTCGCCGAGTTCAAATCGGAATCCTTCAGCACCTGCACGAGAGAAGCGATATTGGCGATAGTTTCGGAAATCGAAGCTCCCTGCATGGAGTTCTGGCGTTCTAAGGCTTGAATCCGGAGTTTCAGATCGGCGATTTCGCGGAGGAGGGACTCCCGCTCCGAATTCCAACGCGATTCCTCACGAATCCATCGCTGCTCTTCGCGGAGCCAGCGCTGCTCTTCCCGGAGCCAGCGGATCTCCTCTCGCTCCCAATTGGACGGATTCGAAGGCGACGAAGAAGCGGAAATCGGAGATCTTTTGTGGTAGGTTTTGCGGAGTTGGAATGGGGTTAGATCGAGCTTGGAAGAGCTTTGGAGTCCGTGAAACAGAGAGGGAGGTGGAGGTGGAGGTGGAGGATGCAGTCGAAGAGGAAGATAGGAAGCCATGGGAGAAGGCAACTCTGAGTGAGTGAGAGAGCGTGGTTGGAGAAATGAGATTTTTGATTTGATATGATTTTGATTGCCTGAGGTTTGAACCACACGTTCGTTTTCTGTGTGGCGGGAATCTATTGTACGTAGGAGGGATCTCCACCGTTCACAAAGTATATGAGATGGAACCCCATAAAGGACGAAGGGGTTGGGGGTGTTTGGATGCTGGGATACGCTTTGGACAGTAAGTCTGAATTAAGAGACTTTCGTTTGGGCAACACCCAAACTAGAATAGACTAAAATTTGCCAAAGCCCTAGTGCTCTGGTGGCTGAGCAGTGCAAAGTGGTGTCGCCTGTTCGGGTTTTCGGTTCTCACTGGTTCAGGCCAGTCCTGCTTCAAGTGGTTGTGATGATGAAGGCTCACGTGGTTGTGTAAAAAAAAAACTAGAGTAAATTCAACCCACCCCCCTTTTGGGCCCATGGGACTGCTTACCGCCGCACCTATTGTGAACCCGCAACACAGCAGTAGAGGCAGTGTTAATGCACAACTATGGACAAATGTTATTGATCGGGTTTGGAACATGAGACCGCTTTGAGAGGTGGTGCTGCAACCATTAGGGCACAGGGGTGTTGGCAACTCCCAAAGTCTTCAAGTATGTCATAAATGAAGCTGCTAGTTTATTAAGTTGGTAAAGTCTTGTGTGGGGTTCAAGTTGGAAGAATCCCTTGTTGGACTGGCTTTGTGCCATGATTACCAAAGGATGTCCCATAGTATAAGAAATAAGGCTTTTTGTGTCAATTTTAATTTGACGCAAAAAAGCCTTTTGCTGTCAACTAATCAATTGCAAAAATGAAGATTTTTAATGCAACTAAGAGTTTTTGGCATCAACTTTTTGGTTGTCACAAAAAATAACATATAAAATATCTTTAGCTGTAATTCCTACCAGGCCCCTAATGCCAAGGATTTTGGATGGCCCTTGCTTCCTAAGTACCATCTAAGACAATGCATATATAAATATCCTAAAATCCTTTATATATTGAACGAGTACCAAACACAAATGAGAAACGTGCTTGGAATAATAAGAATTCATAAAAATGAAATATCAATCATTCCAAGAAATTAATGAAATAAAACTTTGATCTCTATTAATAGAAAATCAGCCACCTCGTTAATGTACAACAAGCATTAGTCTGTTGCAATTCTTTTTGTGGGTCTATATTATTTACATTGGAGTCGATGAATTTAGAGAAAGATCCAGGTAAATCAACTTTTTCATTTCCACTTTCACTAGCATCAAATTCCTCCTCCCTTGAATCATCAGTAGGAGAAGCCACCATCATCCTTTTTTGCAACAAAATCTTCATCTTCCAATAAAAAATGAAAGGAATATGAATAATGAGTTAAGACCAAGTCCCCATATAAAAAATATATAACAAGCATAACCACAATGATGTGTAGACACATATCTTGAATTTTAGACATAAGATGTTTTGAACTAGTTGCATTTTATGTCCTAAAGAGTTTTGGGAATATTTATCAGATAAAGGGTACAAGAAATTAGAAATTTAGTTCAAACATCAAAATTTCATAAATTTTTATAATGTTCACAAATGCTGGAGTAAAATAAATTTCTCATATGTAATACCTCTTCAAATAATTAAAGTTAACAAATCATTTAAAATTTTGAAAAATTATTGTAAGATTGTTAAAAGTTTTAAATCATCCATGATAGATAAAGTATACCTTTTTATCACTCTTGTCACCACCTGCTTCATTCTTAGAAGTGGATTATCCATTTATTTGAGACAAATAGAGAATAAAAGAAAACGTTAGAAGAGGAATATCCATTTATTAGAGACAAAGAACTTATTAAAAATAATATTTGATGGAATATTCATATAGAGAAATCCAAGATAGGATGGTGGCACCAACCTGTAGTTGTTGCCGTAAATCACCACCACCATTGTAGGAGTAAATGGTGTTCTCTAATTTTCCTACTCGATTTCTCTTCCCTATCCATTACCCTCTAGGGATTCATTGTTCCTCATGATGTCCCTTGCTCTGAACAAGGTAGCGAGGAAGAAGATAAATCGCTCATTTGTGAGTATGTACAAGACTGAGTACCTCACCCCAACCCAATAAAAAAAATTGATGCGAAAAACATTGTTTATAAATTCATAAAACAATTTTTCATATTTTTTAAGTTGATGCAAGAAGGTTGCAGCCAAAGACACATTTTCTTGTAGTGCCAATAAATGCATAGGGAAGGAAGGTATCTTTGTACATGCATGATAGATAAGCATTCATGATGTGGTTTAAAAAATAATCCTTATTAGGCATCATGTGACATGTTGGGTTGTCAGGTCGATTGTCTCTTGTGAACAAATAATCTTGTGGGCATACACACCCAAAAAATTGAAAACACTGCTTTTTTGTGTGGTAAGTATCCTAAAGCCACAAGATAATTTGTTCACAGGAGACTATCTCAACTGGTTGGGTTGGTACTTGTGTGATATCTCTCCAATGTAATAAGACATAATTTGAACTATGCAGTTTACGGGAATCAAAAGTTGTATTCACCATCCATCAACTAACCAACCAAAGAGATGATAGTACGACTAAGCTAAACTACAAGATTTTAGTAGTTTCTTTACCAATACACGTATTATCTATCCGGGCTAACAAAAGCATTTATTTGCATGGATAAATGTTTTATCCACATGGATAGAAATAGATATTTTAAAATAAATAAAATATATATAAAATGGAAGAGGAGAGACTATGGTGACTTCGTTAGTACAAAAAGGCGTTGGGTTAACATGCATACTGCATAGTAGATGGGTGTCATTAGTTGGCATAAGCCCACTACAGCAAGGCATCATGCCTGCTAAAGCCTACAAGTCACATCACTTATAGCTTTGTACGACACACCTGCAACCTGCAGAAGCGGTTGAAAAAGTTACTACCAACCCATCATAATCTGCTATAAGATGAGTGGTGTGATGATACAAAGCCACTCATTTCTTACCTCTATAAAAAAGACCGAATGTTTGGAAAGAAGAGACGTTTTGAGGAGCTCAAGAACTATAAAGAAAAAGAATAAAAAGAAGACCACGGTGGGTTGTTGACATTATTAGCTAGCAACATCTTCTCTCTCCCCCTAACCTTCTTGGTTACTTGGCAGTGGTTTAACCACACATCTCTCTAGTTGGTGGACTCCTATTGTAAATGTTTTTATCTGGATTGTGATTGAGATCCGAGCCTATGTCTCGTGTGATTCTGCTCTCACGTTCAGTTCAGTGTCCATGATTGAGTGACAAAAGCTCCAAACTCATGGCTTGTGTGATTCCTTTATTGATTCATGGTTAAGCGATGAACTCCTTATAAAATACATTGACTTTATTAGGCAGAATTATTTGAGAGATGTGTTGTCTCCAAGCTGAATTGTATCCCAAAGTTAGCTTGGCCATGTTCCCTTCCACTAGGATGGGAGGCCTTGACTACCTTCAAGAAATGTGATAACAATGCCTTCCAGTACTCAAGACAGCTGGTGAATGTTGCATAAATAAATATTATTTCCAGGCAAGACTCCTAGTTGGTTGTTGCATAAATTTTTAAACTTGTTGCTATGGATAAAGTCTGGTAAGAGGTGTTGAGCTACTGCTCTACATGTACTCATGGATAAATGTGCAACTCAAGGTACATATCTATACATATAATAATGATATAGATATAAGCATGCATAAAAAATGAGTTTAATTATATTAGAATATAAATGACTTGATATCTTGTATGATTGATGCCCACAGATGATTTCGCGACATACTCCACAGATGAACCACCTTGAGTATACGTGGGTGTTTCTCAAGTTAACCCATTCCCATGGATAAATTGTGATTTTGTCCACAAACGAATAGTGATTTTGTTCACAATCAAATAATGATTTTGTCCATGAATGATTAATGATTTTGACCATGAATGAATACTGCCATTGTCCATGAATAAATTCACTTTGATTCCCATGGACAAATTTTGGAGGTCCACAGAAGAATTGCCAAAGTGACTTATATATAAGTCCACTTGATAATAAATTGAATAATAAGAAATATATTAATGCATAAAATATTTTATTCCACTATTATATTATTGTTTTCTTTATACCGAGAAAACAACAAAATGAGTTATATATTTTACAGACATATTTACATTAGTTAGTGATTAGTGAGTGCTATTGTTAGAATTCCTCATTAAAGAAATAATGGGAGAAAGTGCTGATAAACTCCCAAATGTAACACTCAAAAGATTGTACAAATTAGCCAATGCCCCATGTTTGGGTGGCTGAAGCATTATCCTTCCTCAAGGAAAGCCAGGGGTCGAATCCCCACATTTGTAGTGCAAAATGGTCGTCTGCCTATCCCATAGTGCAGGTCCCGCCATGATGGTAGTTAAGGTCCAAGTGGTAGTACCAAAAACAAAACAAAAAAGATTGTAGAAATTACCTTTCCTTCGAGTGATGCATGAGACCAGTCTTCTCTCTCTTCCATCTTGAACATGCATTAAGTTCAGAAAGTGTACTTCAACTAAAACCTTGAGAAGGTTCTCTCATTTGACATGTTGAGAGGCTAGGCTCCCCTGCTAATTGACTTATACCCTTATTACCCCCAGTAACACCTCTCATAACCTATAGAAGAGTATCTAACACCTTGATGCCCTACCCAAGGTTAGACATTTCTTCTGGAAAACATGTAAAGATGCTCTCACAGTTAAAGAGTCATTAAGGGAAAGAAAGGTTAATTTGAACCTTGTCAGCCCCATATGTAAGGAGAATGATGAATCCATTTTGCATTGCCCGATAGTAGGTAGAACCTAATATGTTTATCACCTCTCTATTAAACTTAATTCCTAAGTAAATATTTCCTTTAAGTTCTAATTGTAAACGAGAAACCAAAAGGCATTTACAAGATATTACCATTTATGTTGGTTTATTTGGAAGAAAAAAAAAAACAATAATATTTGAAAACAAGAAATTTGATTTGCCTAAAATCTTATCGCTGTCTTATAGGTTGTTGAAAGAGTTGAAGAACCCACTAGTGTCGACTTAATTAATGTTCAAACATGAGAAGGGTTTAGGGTGGGACGTCCCCCCACACAAAAGATGATTGGATTAATATTAATTTTAATGTAGCCGAATCTTTAAAGCTTATATGGTGGTAGGGATTAGGGAATGGAAGAGTGGTTGTGACTAGTTCAAAAACAAAAGCCTATTGTAAATCCAATAGTGGTGGAAACTCAAGATCCTCCTGCTAGGGCTGCATTTAGTGAATGCGCACAATGTAATTAATTTTTTGAAAGGCAATTGTCATTTTTGTCCTTTGTTATTCAAGCCTATTGTTTTATATTTATTAAATATAATAACTTGAAAGTGATCCTTGTTGATCCAGATCCGGACATGGTTTTACATTAGACAATCCATATATGGGCTGGGTATTTTTGCTCTCCCTGTGAGATGCACTGGTTTTTTTGCCTTGTATATTTTATCAGAGATTTTTGGAGTTATGAAATTTTTTCTAATAGAATATGGAATGGAAGTAGTTTAATTGTAGTGTAATCTTTAGAGAGATGGGATGTTGTTTTGGTAGATAAAGTAGCTGGAATTTTTGTAAGACTTTCATCTGTGCTCCTATTGTAAATATATGCCAAAAAGAGATCTGAGCAACTCATTGGGATTTGGTTTATGAGATTAAACATGTATTGAGTTTCTCAGGTTTTCCAGAGGTTTTGCATTTGAAGTCTCAAGATCATCTTACTTCTAGATTTTTCAAACATCAGTTTCAACATTGTGTCTTAGATTCTGCTTTCTTGGTGGGTGGGTTAGGAAGTCACGGGCTTGGGGAGAGAGAGGGTGTTGGAGGTTTAAAAGATCTGAACCTTTTACCTGTGTAGTTGAATGCAATAGGGGGAGATGTCTAGAAAGCTTTTATATGCCTTAATCGATGACAACCCAGACCTATAGAAACCAATTGGGTTTACCAGCAAAGAGATGGATAGGGAGAGAGAGAGAGAGAGAGAGAGAGAGAGAGAGAGAGAGAGAGAGAGAGAGATGGGGGGATTAACGAGTGAAGCCCGAGGGAGCTCCCATGGTGGGTAAGAAGGGTTTGGGAGAATTAATGGGGTTTTGAATCTCATGTTTTGATTTTGTTTGGAGTTTTTTCCTTAGAGAAAAAGGGAGACGGAGCTTGAGTTCGTCAAGTGCTGTGTTAGTTCGTATTGTGACATGTTGCATTCTCATTGGGAATGGCATGATACCTCACTGGTTAGACTGGAGATGATTCATACCCATTATGAGTTGGCTTTGTAAGTCTCCAATAAATGATTCTTTTTAGCAACAAGAAAGTTCTATAACTTTTTTTTCCCCCATTTATGTTCAAGATGAATGACAATTGGGTCCAATGCTCTAAGACTATCGTATTGGGTCAATAAGGCCTTTCTTATTAAACAAGCTTGGAGAATTATTCATAACCTTGATGCTCTTTGGATTCAGTCCTTAAAGTTTCTCTATTTTCATAAAGAACAGTTTCTTTCCTTTTTAAGTTAAAACAAAATAGCTCTTAAGCATGGAAGAATATTCTAAAGGGAAAGGAGATGCTTATTAAAGATCTCAAGGCTGTTTTTGGATTCAAAGAATTGAAATTCACTTACTGAATTGAAACATATAGAATTGAAACCCACATAAATGAATTTTGCAAATTCAGAAATATGTTGTTTGGACAGGTTGAATGGAGGGAATTAGAACAGGTGATTGCAACCCTCATTTCTTGGGCAAAGTAAAGAATGTTAGGTGAAGGATCAAAACATAATAGAGCATGTTGGTTTTGAAGACCAAGTTTGGGCTCAGAATTTATTTAGAACTCCTTTGGTTGGAGTTGAATGTGCCAGGGTGAAAGATCAACCAGCTTCTCAGATGTAGGTTAGAGTTCTGTTAGGAAATGTGGAGGACTTTCGATTGAAAGACCAAGATGCATCTCAAACCCAATTTAGACCTCTTGTGAGCAAAAAAGATGATGCTGAATTGAGAGATTAACTGGTTATTCAGAATCTATCCATGGCTTCTCCCAATACATAAGTGGACATTGGATTAAATTCGAAATACCCATTAGTTTCTTATATTTAGGCTAAAAGCTTCCCAAGGGAAGTTGAATGGTGGCTCTAAAATAAAAGACAAGGCGACTTCTCAGGCTGTTTTGAAAGTAATTTGTTGGCTCATTAGTCGCAATGGCGGTCTTTCACAGGAAAAAGTGGGGAATGTAGTGAAGGAAAAATTGGTCTCTCCCAATAAACACTTTGGAGATTTGCTAGTAACAATGGAAGATTCCATTATCTAAGGAGTAAAATTGTAGCACTAAAGTTCTGCACCTGAAAGGAGCAAGAAGTTGTTGTTGGATAGTAGGGCTGCAAGCATCCCTGTCAATTGAAACAATGAGGATTGGTGATAGTGAGGATCAACAAGAGTTCTTTCTCCTCATTTATGTTAGGATTCCTGTTGAGAGTAACAATCAGGAAAGAAGCAAGTAAGAGAAGGATATGATCGGGCAAGAAGTTATAGGAGATTGGGGTAACCCGATCATCATCGATGACGTTTGGTTAGATTACAAAGAAGGAGAAGGTGTTGGTTTCCCATTTTTTTCATCAACATCGCCATGGTTGTAGGTGAAGCCCAAGTTGAAGGAGATGATGGTGGCATCAAGACTTTGCATTGCATTGGGTTCACTTAAATCCTCACCAAGTCGACGAAATTGGAAATAACATGTTATCCCTACTTATTTCAATTATGTTGAATTTCCCTTCTCAATTCCACAATTTGAGTTGTTGTGGAATTAAGTGAATTTCTTTCCATGCTACTGCAATAGTACTCAAGTGATGGAAATGGAATTGGGCAGGAATTAGGATGCCTAATTCCATTCTTGCCCTACCAATTCTTTAAATCCAAATACACCCCAATGAAATGTGGGGGTCTAGTGAGAATATAAATATTTTGAGGGACCCATGGATTCCTACTTCAAATTTTAAAATGTCTATTCAAAGTTGATCCTTTCCAAAATGTTTATGACATAATTGATAAATCTTTTAATAAATGGAATCTTAAGCCTATCAAGAGTGTAGTTTCCCATGTGGTTTCGGATTGTATATTTCGAATCTCCCTTGGGTCTTTCTCCTTCCTCTGATCAGTTCATTTGGCATCATGATAAGGAAATGAAGTTTTCGGTAAAGTCTGTTTACTTATGAGTCAGTCATTTCTCCTCGTCCTTGTAATGTTCCTTCTTCCCTCTCTCCATGGAGTAGATTATGGGGCTTGCCCATTCCTCCCAAAGTTAAGCATTTCTTGGGGCGTGCTTGCGAAAATGCTTTGCCTAATAAAAAAATAATCTTTTGAAAAGGAATATTAATGTTTTTCCCCCTATGTAAAGAGGAGTTAGAGACGTATACTGCTTACTACCTGCTTAATTACAATTATGTTGCCCAGGTTTGATTTGCATCTCCCCTTTCTTTAAGATCTTTGGATGAAATACTATCTCTTTTTCATAATGGATAATAAATAAGTGGTTCTATATAAAAGGGCTTCCTAAAACTGATCTGTTTGCAGTGATCTCTACAGTAGCTATTTTTTCAGTTACAATATCGTAATTCCCATGTATTTGAAAAAGAGAAATTTAGTCTTGTTAATGTGGTGTCTTCTTCTTGCAAACTATTAAAAGAGATTGAAGCTTCTAATGTGCAGGCGCAGGAGGACCAAGTGCTCATTGATCAATTTAGATGGCCTCCTCCAATGTATAGCTGGTTTTGGATTATTATTCAGAACGATGAGGGTAGCCTCCTCTTTTCCCAGGATGAACCTGATGTTCTGGTTTCTTCTCTTGTTGCTGAGTGTGTCAAGCTGCTCATCTTGGTTTCCTTAAAGCCCAAGCTTTGGGCCTGAAAAAGGTGATCTTTATCTTAAGGATGATTTGGTGTTATGTCCTTGGACTAGTAAATGTATTGTTTGGGATTGTAAGATCATTTCTAATGACTTCAAATTGATCTCTTTTTCCTTTGTTAGGAGACACATGAATGGAATGGTTCTTCCTATGCTTTAGCTAAGTGTGGCTGTCGGTGTTCTTGTCCTTCGTCTTGGTCATCTGGCCCTCCTATTTGGTTAGATACATGGATAAGCCAATGAAGTTTGCTATAGCTGGCTTGTTGAGTGCTGCCCCGTTTAAATAAAATTTTAAATTACCAAAAAAAAAAAAAAAATGTTTTCACTTGAAAATGCACCCATTTTCTTCTATTTGGATGGTATTGCCAAGCCCTTTTCTGTCTCGAGCTGGAGCTGGCTTACCAGGTGTCTTTGTGTGAACAAAGCCTTATAGAAAGGTTAAAGAAAATAAAATTAAAACAAAAAGGTCACTTACAGGAAATTCTTACTATGATAACAATTAATCTAAAGAAAATACTCATGTAAACAGCGATCAGAACTATAAAATTACTGTTGATTTTAATGTTGAACATTCAGGATGAATAGGTTTTTATAGTTCACTAGGCCATGATTTATCATTTTAGGTGAATATATTTCCTCACAATCATCTGTTATTATTGCCAATGTCCCCCAACATGGGTGGCTGCAATAGAGAGAGGGCAGGAGTTGAATCCCCGGTAACATTCTGCTGCGCTGTGATGTTGGCTGCCTCTCTTGAATATGAACCAGATACTGACATATCCATATTCGGTTAATTTACAATCAGATATTTTTTAAACAAATGAATATTTAATCGAATTGGATACATATAGGTTTATATTTGTATCTGCTAAGTTATTTGAATATCAGATACGAATACGGATATTTCCAATTAAAAATTTTCATTAAGTTCAGTTAATATATTTATTTCCATCAAGTTAGGCAATGGGTTAAGGTTAATTTTACAAGTATTTATATACTGTACTATAATGTAACATAACCTACAGTATTATAGTATGACTATTAATTTAAAATTAGTCATTATATATATATATACAGATATTTTGTGGGAACGGATGTATATATATCTGTATTTGGTTCGGATATTTTTTAAACGAACAAATATTTAATCAAAATGGATACATATAGGTTCATATTTTCTTTAAACAGACATGAATATGAATCAAATATGGATAATAATTGAATATTGCATCCCTAGCTCTATGAAGCAGCTTCCTGCTGGTCTGAGTGACCCTACCAAAAAAATTACAGCATAAACCTTCATTGTGGTTTCTTGCCCCATAGCTTACCAAACTCATGTTGTGATTATGAATATGGCATGTAAGAAAACATAAAAGACCATATAGATAGCCACGAGTACGATGGATGAAGTTAGAAACAACACATCTATATGCCTTTTCCAAACATCAAGGCAGTGAAATGGCCAAACCTTGAAAAGAACCATCCCAACCGATCACATACCCCACCCACCCAGCCCTGTCAGCTTGTGGGTCAGACCGGTTCGGATAGGGAAATGGTAAGTGGGTTGGATTGTGGGTGGGCTAAAACCCCTAATAAACCCAACCCGTTGTCATCCATGGTGTAGAATATAGTTATTGCAGTAACCAAACAACCCATAGGGCGTGTGCAGCTAGATTGCCCGAGCTCATACTTCAAAGGAATTGTGGTTTTGGTGCTTCTATGAATACTTCATAGCCAAATTAGGGATGAAGAGTAAAACTCTTTTACTTCTTCAACGAATATAAATGTTCCACAAATTTTTATTGCTCCCTATTCCAATGTACAATGAGAAACTTATTCACGGAAGTTTGTCCCTTTGGCTTTTTGATTGAAACATAGGCATCTTTTGGTCCTTCCTTTGAGATGAGGAATGCCTATTGCTGGCTTCAGTAAAATTATGAAAGCAGCACTGTAAGTGCTTTAGCCTGGCTTTCCCAATATTGGCCTAACTCAACCTTTCTTATAAATAGCCTCGCATTCTCACCCTTCAGCACACACAGAAGGTTCCCATTTCTTTAAAAGAAAACTCCTCTAGGGCCTCACAAATCCTCTTTTCCATCTCTTCATTTTTATATTGGTTATGAATCCTTGTTTAGATGGGTCTGTCATTCCTCAAATTCATTTGGAAGGCTACCTCATATCATGATGAACTCTTTCATCTTATGTTCTGCTTGATTTGATGAAAGCATTTATCTGCCCCCTCAAGAT
>JAOXJP010280221.1:0-19552 GCA_025762735.1 Platanus orientalis | reverse complement strand
GTTTTCCCTTGTAAGCAACTTATGAGCATTTCATAAGAAAAACGAATACGTCTCTAGGAAGTAAAATGTGTTAGGTTTTGTAAAGGTTTTACTAGGTCTAAATTGTTTTACGAGCAAACAAACGTGGGAAAATGAGCTTTGTCTCATAAAAGTTTGTTTTCAGCTCATTTTATGGGCAAAGAAACAGAGCATATAGGGAAACAAAATAATTTACGTGGGATTTATTTTCCACTATGGCTTAGTCTGGTTGCCATGAAAAGGTTTTCTCATGACAAAATTTTCTCAAATTTTCATTTTTAAGCAGCCTAGTTGCCGTGAAAAGTTAGTTCTCTTGTGTTTTTCTCATGACTCTTTTCTTTCCTTTCCTTTCCTTGTGGGATTATTTTTTTCTATTCTTTTCTTTTCTATACAATTCAAGGCAACTAAATAAAAATAGGTCAAATTAACATCTTTCCATTATTCATATAGCCCTTTTTTTTGGTGAGTTCAGTGAGTCCTTGTCCCCTTTATTAGGTCACATGCATATTAGAGAATTATTTCGAATGTGGGTGGATTCTGGCTCCTTGACCACATTAAAGCGGAGATTAACTTGCATGTTATAATAAATATATGCTTTCCTTGTCTTTAGAATTGAGACGGTATTTCTTTCCTTTTTCTTATTGGACAAAGGTTATTTTGTTGACTTGGACGGGCTTTATACCATATGGAGGGTGATGTAATGGATCCATACTTTTAGGAGACCCTCTGGATTAGTTACATGTATGGGTTTTTAACTGGAATCTCAACATAGTGAAATGTAATTTGATTTTCTGCAATCGACTACCATTTTACGGGATTAAACCCATAACTCCTTTTAAAAGGAGAGATGATACTGAAATCAGTGGGGGTGGGGCATTGGCAACGGCTTCTTTTGTCCATGTCAACCCCACTGCTCACTTTATATTGCATTTTTTTGCTTTACGAACAATAGTTAGTGGATAATCGTAATTTTTTAAATAAACAACTTAAAAACTCATTCTTTCTTACTATGTGACAAATGGCTATTGAATTGGGTGTGAATACCCCTTTCATGAGAAATACCTAACCTTTTGTGGAGCACCAACACTTTCCATCGTATTTTTGAGAAACCGGACAAGTCATTGATTGATACGGTGAACAGTTCAGGTCCAACCGGGTTGACGGTCAGTTTATATGATCTAGCTGCTTTTCGCTTTAAACACAAGTAAAATGTTAAAAAAAATACCAAAAATAATGCAACTCATAATGCATTAGAAAGCTTATGACCAGTCTTTTAGATATGTCAAAAAATGTAATAAAATATCAAAAAATGAAACAAATTCATGAAAAGTGGGATGGAGTTTCGAAAGACATTTAAAAAATTTCTTCTTAATTTGTTAAAAAATAAAAAATCCATTGGTTTTTCTTAGAACTAAATTTGTAAAAAAAATGAGTGATTGTCATTGGTTTTATTGGTTATATGTGGTTTTTGACAGATTACGGTTTCAAGCTTACATAGAACGGTTTAAGGTGTTGGTTCCCATCAAACTAAACTAGGTGGGACCATCCAGTCCTATTTTTAAAACTATGAACTTCCATTATTTTAGATTTTAAAGGAATACCACCCTTTTATGGGTAAATGTTAGGGATGCATATATCCGATTATTATTTATATTCAATTCATATTCGTATCCATTTAAAGCAAATATGAACTTCTATGTATCTAATTCAATTAAATATTTGTTTCATTTAAAAATATCTTATTATAAATGAACTGTACATGGATATATATATATATTACACTTAGTCACTGATTTAAATTAACAGTCATATTGTAATACTATTGGTTATTTTACTTTATACATACTATTGTAAGTTATGTTACATTATAGTAGAGTATATAAATACTGTTAACATTAATCATAGCTTAATAGACATGTATATATTAACTTGATTTAATGAATTTGTTTAATTAGATATATCCGTATTTGTATCCAATATTCGACTAACTTAATAGGTACAAATATTATTTTTTTTGTTGTTGTTGTAATTTGCGATTGAAACTTCATCAGAGGGTGGGCCTTGACACATCGGTAAGGTTGTTCCAATGTGACTTGAACGTCATTGATTCGAGTCACGAAAACAACAATTTTACTTACATGGATAAGGCTGCATGTATTTGACCCTGTTCAAACCTTGCAGTAGTAGGACGCATGAAATCATCTGCGACACCCTCCCATATGGGACACTCAGGGAGGGAATAAAAAATCCCCAAAAAGTGAATTGATTCCCTCTTGTGTCCCATAGGGGGGTGTCGCAGATGATATCACCCCCGTAAGCACTGGGAGTTTTTTAAGACGGTGGTTAACTATTGAATAAAAAATTCACAAATGGCGCTAGTAAGAAAAAATTCCTATTTTTTTTTTAAAGAAAAGAAAAAATTCCTTCGCTTAACTCATCAAAGCGGCGGGTTTTCGCGCGTTGGCGCGTGAAATGTCGTTTTTTTCGTCTGCAAGAGAATCTTGAGAATTATAGTTGCTGGTCATTTAAAGCGGTCCACATCGGTGGATTCCTCGCAGTTGGATTTGCTCTCCGAAATCGCGAGCTCACAGTGAGTTTGAAAGTTTTTGGTGATCGAAAATGGCGGATGAAGGGCTGCCTTCCAACAGAAGAGACCCTATCAAGTCTTCAGGCGTGTAATAGTTGCTCCCATCTTTCCATCTTTGAAAATAAAATCGTTTGATCTTTATGGTTATTAAGCTTTCTGATCCATTTTTTATTTTGGTTTTAAATTTATTATGGTGAAGTTGCAATGAACTCGCATCAATTCACTGCAAAATGGATGAAACGTGAATCGTTAGGGTTTCATGAAAGCACGCTTGATAGGAAAAACCTTTAGAGATTTATTTATTTTATATTTTATTTGGGGTGATTCAATCAAATTAGATTCATCACAAACTTATGTATTCAGCAGCAAATTTTAGTAAGAAAGCGTCAGATATTTCTCTACTCTTGTATGTTTTTGCTGAGGTTCATAATTGAATTCCGAGTCTGTTTCGCTTGGCTTATGAATTGCTAATTAGGTATTTGGTTTCCAGTTGGAAACGTTGCTGCACATCGAAGACGGCAACAAGCAGTTGCAGTGGGAAAAGAAAGAAGAGAAGCATTAGTACGCACGAAGCGTCTATGCAGAGATGGTATTGTTGATGATACTGATCTTTGCCTGAGTAAAGATATGGTGATCGATGAAGAGCAAGCTGCTTTGGATGCTCAGACTTCTCGCACTGTTGAAGAATTAAAATCTGCTGTCCTATACCAGTATGTTATATTTTTCTTTTCAGTTATTGGAATTTGTTTATTTATTTAGAATAATAAATTCATCTCCGTGCACTTATCATGTTGGTTTGTAATGGCATCATTTGAACCAAGGGATGTAATTGTTTTAGTCTGGCTTCTTTGAATATGGTTCTCCAACCCTGGCTTCAGTTATTTATTTTTTTGGAAAGATGAGAGAATTCATTAAATGAAGAAAGAAAGAATAGAGTTGACCAGGTTAGTCAACCAAAAAGAAAACAAAGCAATAGCAAAGAAACGCAGGAAAGAAAAGGAGAGCAGATATCCCATGGAATACAACACTAGCCCTCATCCCATAATGTATACCAAGAAACCTCATCAAAATATTCCCTAATAGAATACAACTCGAGAAGGGAATTATAAACAGAGATATAATGATTCCGATGACTATTAACCCTTTGTCAAAAAATTATGTCATTTCATTCCTTCCAAGTGCACTAGAAAAGAGTGCCTGGGACATACCTCTAGATAGTATTAGGTCCCCTTTTCACGCTTTCTAACTGCTAAGTAGATATTAGACTTTTGAAGTTAGATGAAAAAATCAAAGATACACTCAGCCAGGAAATGAAGTAATTCCATACTTCACAAATCGCTGGTCAATGAACAAAAAGATATTCTATTGCTCCCTTCTCTATAAAGCAGAAAGAGCACCTGTTGTCTAGGCCACACTCCAACCTGTTTTCTTTAGATCAACCATATTCAGAATTTTTCCAAGAAAAGCATTCCATAATTTTGCTCACAAAGAGCACCTGTTGCCTTTAGGTTGTATTTTAGTAACTTGATGTGACTAACTTTTTGCGATGAGTGAGGTTAGTCTGGTTATTATTAAGAGGAAAACTTAACTAAAGGAAGCCTTATCCAAACTTATATGGGGTTGGCTCTGTCCCACCATTCTGTTCTATCGAGGGCTGTATCTTCAGTTAAATCATAATCCCTATGGTCTCTCAATAGTTTGACCCACATTCTTTTGACCTTCCCCTTGTCCTTCTGGAGCCTTCAACCTGCACCACATTGCTCCTCTCACTAGTGCAGTCATTGGTCTTCTTTGCACATGACCAAGTCATCTCTTTCAACTTTCCCTCATATTGCTACCTATGTATCCACTGAGTTTTCATGAATATGTTTGTCCTTCCTATTATTGCCACTCACCCATAATGATATTCTCATCTCATCTACACTTGGTTATGGACGTGCTGTTTCTTGATTGCCTAACATTGTGGTCTTACAACTGTCTTACAAAATTTTCCTTCTATTTGATTGGTATAACCAGTCATACATGATACAACACTCAAGAAGCGCTTTTCTGCTTCATCTACCCTGCTCTAATTCTGTGGGCATCATTCTCTTCCATGTCCTCCTTATGAATGATTTAGACCAAGATCTGGAAATGTTTGCTCGAAAGTATCTCTTTCCATAATCATACTGAAATTGCACTGCATTTTCTGTTTAGTTTGACTTATCTTAAAACCTTTTTATTCTAAAGCAAATCTTCATGGTTCTAGTATTGCATTTATTCTAGACTTGTCAAACAAAATATACAACAACAAACAGCCTTATCCCAACTATTTGGGGTCAGCTACACGAATCCTGTCAACCAAAGTATATCATCAACAAATGACAAAACAACAGACACTATGCGATCTCCTATTGTATATATCTAGCCAACTCATCCATAATCGATGCAAAAAGAGTCGGGCTTAATGCTAACCCCTAGTGATCCCCTATTGGATGAGCTCTGATCATACCTTTGTTTAAGTGAGTCTCTCTCTCCTCTTTTCTCTATTTCTGTCTCTCTTCTTTCCAAGTCTTGTATCTTTCCCTTTCGCTATTTCAATATATTCATTGGTTATTCAGCAAAAATAAAAAAAAAAAGAAAAAGAAAAGAAAGAAGATTCTATTTTATTTAGAAAGGTACTTGGGGAAGGGGTTTTAGTTTTAAGAAGTGTTGTGACAAAACAACATAATGGAACAAAACACGGATTGGATTTAAGTATGCGATGCGTGAAACGATGCGAGAAAATAGTAAACAGCAAAGAACAATCACACAATGTAATATATAGCGTGGTTCGACGAACCTGCCTACATCTATAACAAAGACGATCAAGAACTTCCGATAAAACAGAGAACAAAAAGATTACAAAATGTACAATGGTGAGTTCCCAAACCCAAAGGTGAAACCTTAAGGAAAAGCCCAAAGAAGAACTCTCCAACACTTGATATGTTATTGCCTCTCACCAAAGTCTCTCTCTTCCCACAATCTGTTGCAACTTCTAAGACCCATAAAAGAAACCTTTTATAGGAAACTCACACACCCAAGAAACCCTAAGCCGTTAGGTGGCTTAAGAGCCCCAATTAACCAAACTTCTTAAAGTGATGTTTCTTGGCTGAAATGAGTTACTTCCAAAACGACTCCCTATTGAGACGTGTGAATTCAAGACACTTTCCAACAAATCTCTATCTTGGCTTGAATTCCACCAAATCAAAACTAAACAACTCCTTGATCATTTTCTCCACAAAACCCCAAAGGATGCACAATCAGCTCTCTTTTAAATTGATAGAGTCCAAGCCACCCTTGAACTCAATCACCAAACCTAGTTTTGTTGATGTATCTGCTAACTCCTCAGCACTAAATACATCTGCAACCATGTATTCAAAACCGATTCTGACTAGAGACCTAACATCTAAATTGGGCACACTTCCATGCTATTGAACTTCCGGAACCTGAATGGGGTCTGAATCAACATCCTCAAATCCCAACGAAATAGGAGTACTATGCTCCAACTCCACCTCCAACTGAAGCCTAGAATCTCTGTCTTCTATAACCTGTTTGCTTGGACACAACAAAGCAAAATCATCAAAAGTAACACTTATGTGTTGCTTTCCATGAGCACACCGCTTACCAAACCCAAGCTTCTCACCATAGAGCAAACTACCCCGCATATTTAAATCTACCAAACTTCTTACACAAATGTGACCTATTCGCCTATGCCATGACTATGTATAGAGTTTACTTGAATTTGGTGCAAAAAACACAATTGCTCCACCTTGAATGGTGTTCCTAAGCAGCCAAAACCATTATTTCCATTGAATCTCGAACCTTGTAACCGACCATCGCAAAATCCCAAAACAATAGAATCCTCAACCTGTAATAGCAACCAACGTCAACAAGTGGTTGATTACCCAAAAGGACCTTGCACTCTGAAAAGATGCAATCCTCAACACCAGCCCGCAACAACCTTAAGCTCCGATACCATTTGATGTGATAAAATAGCACAGCGGAACAAAACATGGATCGAATTTAAGTATGTGATGCGCGAAACAATGCGAGAAAATAGTAAACGATAAAGAAGAATCACGCAATGCAATATTTAACGTGGGTTGGCAAATCTGCCTATATCCATAGGCAAAGATGATCTAGAACTTTCAATAAAACGTAGAACAAAGAGATTACAAAATGCACAATGACGAGTTCCCAAACCCAAGGTAAAACCTTAAGGAAAAATCCAAAGAAGAACTCTCCAACACCTGGTACGTTATTGCCTCTCTCCAAAGTCTCTCTCATCCCACAATCTGCCGTAGCTTCCAAAACCCATAAAAGAAACCTTTTATAGGAAACTCACACACCCAAGAAACCCTAAACCGTTAGGTGGCTTAAGAGGCCCAATTAACCAAACTTCCTAAAGTGATGTTTCTTAGCTGAAACGAGTTGCTTCCAAAACGACTCTCTGTTGAGACGTGTGAATTCAAGACACTTTCCAACAAGAAGTTTCCAAGTTATTTAGTTGCTAAATAGGGTCTTATTGTAATCTATACAAGGGGATACACCCCAACGATTTATGGAAGATAATGGACGAAAAGAGTTTATTTGGAGGCGCCTGACTGCTACTACTTTTCCCCTTTCTAGAGATTGGAAAACCCTAGTGAAACTCCTAGGTTTTGGGAAACCCCTTGGTGAGAGGCCAACCCCCCCCTTGGATTCTTTGGTGAGAGGCCATTGAAACCAGGTACTATCTTTCTCTTTTCTACTTTTCTTTCTCTATTTTTTCTGTTATTTTTCTTTTACTGTAGATTCTTTATTAAAGAATCAGATCGGAGCCGCTTTGTCCCACATCAGCCATTGCCCATTTAAAGAGGTTCTGTTCTGGATGTTTCTAGTCTTTTAAAGACGCTTCTTACGCCTTTCCTCCATACGTGGCAGTCTCTCAGCATATGTTTCAGGACACACGTCTTCCCATGCATGATACACTTTCTTCCCACTTTCTTCATACCCTTGTCTCTCATTTGTCTGCCATTTAAAATTAACAACCTCTAGGGGGCCCCTCTGTTCTGCCATTGGACGTCTCTACACCCCCCTGCTGCAGCTGCATGTCATATCCATATTCTCTGCTCATCAGAAAATCCTGTATGGATGGATGGCAGCAATCCCTATCCTCCATCTGGCATTCACTCAGAACCCCATCCCTCATCCAATGGTTTGCATATTTTTGCCTCCGATCTACCCGGTGACTATCTTAAAGGCAGTTATATACACTCTCCCAGAATTTTATGGTATGATCCATAAGCTCGATCTCATGATCAACTTTAAAATCTCGCCTATTAAAACTAGGATAAGCATTTATCTTTTCCTTCCAAAACTCAGTTGGGATATGTTTTGGTCATGTCTTTATCTTTCTATTGTCAAAAGAGAAAGTATTTACCTTGCAAATGTTATGTGTAATCAATTACGGAAAAATGGGTATCTCAGAACTATTTTTTCATGATTCATTACCCAATAAACCTTGTCAAAACACTTTCTTCCTTTCCATTTTTAGATTGAATCGCCCATAATTGTATTGAACCCAGTTCTTTTCTTTCCTTCACCCCCCATGTACACATATTCATGCAAGTGCAATTGGTTTATGTGAACAAAAGTTTTTTCATCTTTTCTATGTAAACATAAAATCAAGCATTTGGCGGGTCAAATTTGTGGGCATATAATAATACTTGCATGTGTCTAGTCTCTGGAATCTTTTATTTTCCCTTGCTTTCTTTCTTTGGTTGGATGTCTCATGTTTCATATGTGGTTTGTTGGTAACTCAAACACTATCCTCATAATTTAATCTTATTGCTTTAGAGGATATGAGTGGCTGAGTTGTTTGATTTTTGAGTTCCCAGTGGCTTAGGCCATTCTACAGTCATTATTTTGTACATCTGTTACGTGTTGCATTATTTACATTAAATGCTGGTCTCGTTGTTTACTTCTTATATGGAAGAATTGGACTTCAAAATATTCACCTCTATCATCATTTTTGTGAAATTATCAGGGGAAAAGGTACAATGCAGAAAAAGGTGGAAGCCCTTCGTGATTTAAGGCGTTTATTATCAAAGTCTGAAATACCTCCTGTTGAAGCAGCCCTTAAAGCCGGAGCAATAGATATTCTTGTTCAGTGTCTTTCATTTGGGTCGCCTGATGAACAGGTCCAGAGAACCTTGACTAATGTTGTGGAATGTCTTGGATTTCATGTTTCATAACTCAGAATAATACTTGCATACGAGTAGGAATGAGGAATCTCAGTACAATCTTCTTACTTTCCGTGTAAACTTTTTAAATTATTTTTGTAGTACCATACCCTATGGTTGATATAGCCTGTAATACTCATGTATATTGTCTATGTGTCTATATGACTACGTAGTGAATGTGCTTTACAAAATTATTACAACAAGGGAGCCGGAGAATTGTAAAATAGGCATTTTGATAACTTTTCTAAAGGGCTGGTCTGTCCCCGTAATCCACACAATCTTTTGTGGGTCGAACATGAGCTTATTCTCTTTTAGCTCCTCGTTGGGTGGTCCACAATTATTCTATTGCAATCTTTATGTGACTTTCCATAAGAGGACACGTGTGGGGTCCCATTCTCATGGGATAAATTCCCATTCATTTAGGACTAAGTTCAGATTTTAGTATGAGAGGAATCAGACCAAGTCTAGGTCTAGGTTTACTTGTCGAGGTCCTGGTGGGACCACTGAATTAGACATCCTTAAAACCCAAAAAAAGCAAGCCCCGACAAAAAACTACAGTTGATTTTAAAGGAGAAAATAAGAAATTATAATTTTTAAAGGATGAAAATCAAAGGGTAGCCACAATGTATGGGAAAGGATTTAGGATGGTTGTATGATTGAAATTATTAAAAAAACAATGATGCAGGACATCCAAGGGGTGCTGTTAACCTGTCGGTTATGGGCCCACTAAACTCACGATAACATCCAAACAATGACCAAAAGGATGTCACCCTTGCTAGTTTTTAAGTTGAGGCTGCTGGTGATGGGCTGGTGCTTTCTTTTGTAATCCTTCCTTTTTTGGGACGTCTTGTCCCCTTATTCAATAAAGTTTGTCATTTATCAAAAAAAAAAAAAAAAAAGGGATGTCAAAGGAACATAAGTCTAGTCTGGGAATTCTGGGCAGATATAGGGGCTGTTAAAACAGTAGCTTGGAGTTTCCGAACAAGCTGAAAATTATAGAATAACAGTACTTAAAGTATAGAACAGGGCCTCCAAATTTCAGTTTCAATGGATAAGTCTAAGGGACTCAAATAACTAGGACACAGGTGCTGGTTTCAGAAAATCCAAGACAACAAAATGTGAAAAGCAACAGAAAATAGTTTAGAGGCTTCAAACTTAGCAAGCAATTGATGGTTTACTAAAATAGACAAGCTAAGGCTTTCTTCAAACAGTTGGTGGGCATACATGGGCTATGGCTGAAGGGTTTATATACACATAAATTTTGGTCTGCCTAGAAGTAGCCGCAGGCTAGGGGTTTTCAAGTGAAAAGGGGCTGTAGCAACCATAGTAAAGATTGGGGTTGTCCGGCTTAAAAAATTCCGGAAAAAAAAACACTGACTATATACTGCCTTTATGAAATCAGTAAATTCTGGTATTTCAAAAAAAAGACTCACGATTACTTTTTAGAAGCCCATAAAACTACTGAAATTTAGATAAAGCATGGGTAAAGGAATTTAGGGTCTGAAAATTCAGAAAAGAGCAAACAACGGAGTTTCTTTATAAACTAGGACTTAGTTCTTGACGATTTCAAGTTAGGAATGAAGGAAATTAGATCACAGCCTTGTTAAATATCAAACAACCATAAGAACGTATAAAAAAAAGAAGAAAGAAGGAGATATCACCTGGTTTCACTGGCCTCTCACCAAAGAATCCAAGGAGGGTTGGCCTCTCACAAACAAGAATCTTCCAAACCCTAGGAATCTCAGCTAGGTCTCCAATCTCTGGATGGTGAAGGAGAAGAGCAGATGTCGTGCCTCTCAATGTTTTCATTCAATTCTTCATTTCATAAATTGTTGGAGGCGGTGCCCCTTTATAGATTACAAGAAGATCCTTTTTAGAAGCTAAATGAAATAAAAAACTTCTTAAAAACAAACCTCTTCCCCAACTATTTTCTAATTCTAACCCTTTCTAAATAAAATAGAATCCTAATAGCAAGAAAATACTTCCAAAGAAACTGTCAACCAGCCCTCCATGAGCCCCACAATTTGACTCCCAAGACTCCCTAACTCTATTTTCGTCACTTACTGATGTCCATTTAGTATTTTGGTCATAACTTTTGCAAATCACATCGAATTTGCGAAATCTTTGTCTCATTAGAAAGGTAACTGAATAACCTTTAAAATCAAGCCAAAAAGGCAAATTTTGACCTTAGAAAACTTGGGCTAAAGGTAAGTGATGGGATTACAATTTTCAATAAAAAATGTAAATCCTTATATTGACCTTCGCTTTTAAGCCTTATTACAATAATATCCCCATCCAACTAATTTATAATGTACCCTCAATATTTGTCCCTTAAAATTAAGCCCAATGACCCTCTAAAGGGACCGTATGGGGTCCAAAGAATGCTAGCCAAGTTCTCATTTTCATTGGACTCAAGACTTGCATCAATCTCCTCTAGTTTGGAAAAACGCAACCTTGAGTTTTGTATTGACGGATTATCAAATCCATTTGATATCTTCAAGTGGATAACCATGTAGCATGTCTGGGATGAAAGTCCTGATATTGGTCCTTTTTCGAACAATTGACTTTGTTGACTTGTATCAGAAAAACTTCATAATATGTTTCTTCAAGCACTTCATCTGGAATCACATCAAGGGAGTAGGATAATGGCTCATTAATTCTTTTGGAGACATCAAGGGCTGTTGTTCTGTGTAGTGCTGGACTTTGTCTTCAACGCCCTACTTTTCTAAATTTGGGGCAGCAATGGCACATGTATCGACAAGCTTATCTGGTTCATCTAAAAGGCTTGTAGTGTTTTCAATGGCTGGCTTATCTCCCTTCTCATCAATAACATTGAAGCCACCCTTTTCTGCAATCTTGTGTTCCTCTTTGGGCTTCTCCGCCTCAGAGAGTGGTTCAACAAAGGGCTTCTCAATGTTTTTCTTGGGGTCATCACCAATTTTATTCACAATTACGTCATCATGCTGTCCAACCTCATCTCTAATTGCAAGGCTATGTTAGTACTTTGCAAATCCTTCCTTACGGGCTGTCAGACTTTCATTGATGGCTGCAAATGTATGTTGTATACACTTTTGCTGAATATCCTAAATCTTCTTGTTGAGAAGATGTCGTTTGTCTTTAAGAACAAGGAACTTTCTTGGTTCATAACTGTAACAACACCTTTTATGCCATTCTATGTTAGATATTCATCTTGGACAGACTCCTCAGAACGATATTTCAGCAGAATTTTATATATCTCACAAGATGTTGAATCCCAATAAGTCATGGTAAACAATTGGGGTATGGAACCTGATACCATAGCTCTTTCAGGTTTTGCTCTGATACCAAACTGATGCAAGACAGCCTAGGGGTGCTGTTAACTTGCAGGTTATGGGCCTGCAGAATTCATGATAAAGTCCAAACAATAACCAAAAGGATGTCAAAGGAACATAAGTCTAGTCTGGGCAGATAGAGGGGCTGTTAAAACAGTATCTAGGAGTATCCAAACAAGCTGAAAATTTATAGGATCACAGTACTTCAAGTATAGAACAGGGCCTTCAAATTATAAGTCTAAGTGACTCAAATAGCTAGATCATAGGTGCTGGTTTAAGAAAATCCAACACAGCAGAATGTGAAAAGAAACACAAAATTGCAGAGGCTTCAAACTTAACAAGCAGTTGATGGTTTACTAAAATAGACAAGCTAAGGCTTTCTTCAAACTATTGGTGGGCATGCATGGGCTATAGCCGAAGGGTTTATATAAAAATAAATTCTGGTCTGCCAGGTTAGGGGTTTTCAAGTGAAAAGGGGCTGCAGCAACCGTAGTGAAGATTGGGGCTGTTGGGTTTTTTTTAAAAAAAAAAAAAAAAACTCTATATTGCCTTTATGAAACCAGAAAATTTTGGTATTTAAAAAAAGAGACTCACAATTACTTTTTAGATGCCCAGAAAACTTATGAAATTAAGATAAAGCATGGGTAAAGGAATTCAGGGTCTGAAAATTCAGAGAAAGGCAAACAACAGAGGTTCTTTATAAACTTCGACTCAATTGTTGAAGATATAAGTTAGGAATGAAAGAAATCAGATCTCAATCTTGTTAAACACCAAACAACCATAAGAATATATAAAAATACGAAGAAAGAAGAAGATATCACCTGGTTTAAATGGCCTCTCACTAAAGAATCGAAGGAGGGTTGGTCTCTCACCAACAAGAATCTTCCAAACCCTAGGAATCTCACCTAGGTCTCCAATCTCTGGATGAGGAGGGAGAAGAACAGCTGTCGTGCCCCTCAAAGTTTTCATTCAATTCTTCATTTCATAAATCATTAGAGGCCGTGAGATCCTTTTTAGAAACTAAATAAAATAAAAACTTCTTAAACCAGAACCCCTTCCCCAAGTATTTGTTAATTCGAAACCTTTCTAAATAAACTAGAATCCTAATAGCAATAAAATACTCCCAAAGAAGTAGTCAACCAGACCTCCATGGGCCCCACAATTTGACTCCAAGACTCCCTAACTCTATTTTTGTCACATACTGATATCCCCTTAGTATTTTTGTCATACCTTTTGCAAATCATATTGGATTTGCGAAATCTTGGCCTCGTTGGAAAGGTAACTAAATAAACTTTATAATGACACCAAAATAAGCCAAAAAGGCAAGTTTTGACCTTAGAAAACTTGGGCTAAAAGTAAGTGACGAGATTGCAACTCACAATAAAAAAACCTAAAACCCTAAATTGATCTTGGCTTTTAAGCTTGCAATAATTTCCCCATCCAACTAATTTATAATGTACCCTCAATATTTGTCCCTTAAAATTAATCCCAATGATCCTCTAAAGGGACCATATGGGGTCCAAAGAATGCTAACCAGGCTCTCATCTTCACTGGACTCAGCACTTGCATCAAAGAATGGTTAAGATGTCCCTAGTAATTGGTTATGAGGAAATATGCAGAAATTTTAAAGAACTGATAGAGGAAGAAGATAGAAGATTAAGAGAGATAAAGAAGATAGAATTAGAAGATCGAGAGGGAAGAAAAAGAAGAAATAAGAACTTGAGAAAGAAAGAAATCTTACTTTAGATCACCTAGGATTTCACATGGTTGAAGTCTTCAACCAATATAAACTTCCATTCGTTCAATACCTTAAAATTTATTTTGTGTTACGCTACTCCATCTCCTTCATATTTATAGACAAACCGTTATAAACTCTTTTTTTTTTTTTTTTCAATGCCTAAATCATAACCCATGACTATTAGCTTACTTTAATTCTGCTAACCCTTTTCTTGATAGTTCTTGCATCATATTGGTATCCTAAGTTTTCAGCACCATGGCAAGTTGAAGCAGTAGAAACTTTAGAATGAAGAGTCATGGACAACGAATTGGTTGAGATGCTTTTGCGGTTGTTGGAGCAGATGTATATCTTGTTTGGTTGTATATCTGATTTGGAGTGTGGAGGATTCATAGCTTTCAGACTCTAGTCAATCCCATCTTAGCTGGAGTTGATTATTTTTGAAGGACTACATTAATGAATTATAGATCGATTATTGAATGAAGTAAATCACTAAAGCTCTTGGAAGTGTGATTGCCTTGAACCCAAGATGTGATTAACTAAATAGCAACTATTGTTATTTCTAGTTGGCATTTCTTTCTGTGTCTTTATTCTTCTATGTTTTTCTGTTATTTTTGCTACTACTGATCCTGCATCAGATCTGTTCTACACATTAAAATTGTATTTCGACCAAAACCCTGCTAAGATATTCAATCACTTTAGTTTTTTTTTTTTTTTTGATACCAATGTATCCAGGCCTCTTAGATCGCCTGACTAAATCCTCAGGGCATGTGGACTCCTTGCCTCTTCCACGCACCGGGTATCAAGCACTTTAGTCTTTCATCAGTTGGTATTAGAGCAGCGGATCATTCCCTTTTGGGTCCTACATCAGTTGGTATTCGCTTGATCCTGTATTATTGGTATTAGAGCCTCAGTCCTGCATCACTTTAGTTATTAATTTTGACTTGAAGTTTATCCTTTCTACATAGGGTTAGTAAGAGAGGCTAAATATAAGTTCTGTTGTGACCTTTATCATAAGTTAGGTATTAGGGATGGTGAGATACATGTATACGAAGGTGCCAAGATTAGGGAAAGGAAACGTATAGACCTAGATCATGTCAGATGTATTAAGAGTGAGGATGAAAGAGTTTTAATGAAGGATGAGGAAAATAAAGAAAGGTTGAGTTATTTTCATAAATTATGAAACAAGGATCATGTATGGAATGTCAGCCCATATTAGTAACATTAAAATGATTTTTTTTAAAAGGTAGATATAAGATGGTCATACTTTATGCAGCAGAATATTGGGAAACCAAGAAACTACATATACATAGAATGAGTGTAGCTGAAGTGAGGATGTTGAGATGGAAAAGTGGGAAGAGTAGAAGGGTAAAATCAGAAATGAGATGTTTTGTGTGGAGGTGCTAGTCTTGAAGAGAATCCCTACAGTGTTTACCTTGGCAGGGTTGCAAAATGGTTTGGTTCAAGAGCACATCATGTGATCGCAGAATTCTGTTGCTTGGAACCTGCATTTAAGAAGGAATTTTAATGATTGGGAAGGGTTGGAGGTGGCTGGGTTATTGTTGAGGCTTGACTCTGCAATGGTGGGGATGGAAGGGATGGATGACAATTGGCTTTGGTCTCGGGAATCCAGTGACAGATTCTCTGTCAAGTCGTTTGTGCAAGTCATAATGCAGGCCGAGAGAGGTAGGCAGGGATCATTTACTCCGGCTAAGGTCATATGGAAATCTTGTCTTTTGACTAAGGTGGCTTTTCTTCTTTGGTTGATTTTCCTTAAGGTTCAGACAGTGGACAGCCTCACATTTAAAGGTATCCTGTTGGTGAATAGATTTGCCCTCAGCTGTAAAGAAGCCGAATCAGTGAGTCATTTATTTCTTCACTGCCTTATTTTCTCCTCAATATGGTATCATGCTGCTAGGAGATTTGCGAAGTCTTGGGTGATGCCGGGTAGTTTTCCAGTGCTGCTTGCTGAATGGGACCAGCTTGGGTGTGAGGGTCTGTCTGCTAAAGGCTAGTGCCTGTGGTGTTGCACTTCTCTTGTGGTGTGTTGGAGGCTGTCGACGGAGTGAAACAATGCATCTTTGATGAGGGATCTTACTCTCCAGATAAGTTGAAGGAACATATATTATCTCCTTTTTTGCTGGATTGCCCATGTCCCACTTTTCAAAGGTTTAAAATTTCATGATTGGGTGTTTGGGTGGGACATCCTTGTTTTCAGTTAGTTTTTCTCTGGGCAGTTTGCTTTTACCTTTTTGTCTTTTGGGATTGTGTTTCATGCAATTCCTTTTGTTTTCGATAAATTTTATCTTTATCAATAAAAAAAAAAAAAAAAAAAAAAAAAAAAAAAAAAAAAAACATTTGCAAGAACTTAGGGGTAGCATCAATAGTTGACAAGCTGAGGGAAAGTTGATTGAGATGGTTTGATCATTTGCAATGAATACCAACAAATGCACCAACGAGGAGTGATGTGGGGTAACTTGAAGTGTGAAAAAGCACAAAGGGATGACAAAAAATGTCATGTCAAAGTAATGAGGAGAGATGAGTCGATGCAA
This sequence comes from Platanus orientalis, assembly GCA_025762735.1. Taxonomy (NCBI): domain Eukaryota; kingdom Viridiplantae; phylum Streptophyta; class Magnoliopsida; order Proteales; family Platanaceae; genus Platanus; species Platanus orientalis. Next base: position 3,104 of record JAOXJP010280221.1, on the reverse strand, counting down.
ATAACTGAGTTCTATAAAACCAAATTGATGTAGGACCAAAGGGTTTAGTTTAAAGAAATAACTAAGTTCTATAAGGGATTTTAGGACAAAGGTTTGTGAGATTGGGCTAAGGTTGAAAGATTTGAAAGAAGTAAAGGTTGACTGTAGGCTGTCTAATATGGGATTTGTAGAAAAATAAACATATAATCAAAGCAGTATAGTGAAAGAGAAGAAGATACCAACTACAAGCACACTACTTGCTATCTAGTCAATCACACATAGCGTTCAAGGCAATCACACCTTGGGTAGGAGAGCTATTTAGTAAATTTTCTTCAAAAGTTCATTTCTTCAATCATTATTCTTTCTTTCTTTTTTGGATGAATAACATACTTTATTAAGAGAGAGGGAAGAATATACAAATCTGTACAACAAGATATCAAGGGCCAAGAGAGACATTTTACAAATTACATGTTAAGAGAAATGAAAATAAACAAGAATGCCGATCCCTAACAAGGTCATTAATAGAGAACACATGAAAGTCCTTTGAGGCCATAGCTCTAGAGGCCAACTCGAAGAGAGGATGGAATCAGCCACTTCTATAGGAGTCTTCCTCACTCCATCAAATATCCTTCTATTTCTCTCCTTCTAAATGCCCCAACAAACACCATAAAGAATGCCCAACCAGTTTTTTTTTTTGTCTCCAGAATCCAACCAGTCACATTTCTAGGGCCAAACGAGATCAAGTAAGCAGTTAGGCATAACCCAATATAGTTATATACGAGACAAGATGTAACTCCAAATTGTTCTTGCAATAGCACAATGAATCATAATGTGGTCACTAGTTTCATCTCCCATCATACAGAGAGCACAAATATTTGGTAAGAGCATCATGAATGGGCGCCTTTGTTGGAGTAGATCCAATGTGTTCATCCTACTAAGAGTGACGATCTAATGTAAGTTTGAACCTGAGTAGGAGAAAGATCTTTTCATATCTTTTGAATCAGGAATGAGAACAGATGATTGGAGTCATGATTCAGAGATTCAAAAATAGAATTGGATGAGAAAATACTCGAAGATTCTAGGGACCACTTGTATTTATCAACATTAGTGTGGGAAATCTGGATATGCTATAAGGAGCAAGGAGAATTGCCATAGATTCAATTTCTAGATCAAGAAGATCTCTAAAAAAGCGGAGATTTCAAGAATTAATGTTGGAGGAAGTAGAGAGGATCTCGAAAATGAAAGCATTCTTTTGAGAGGAAATATGAAAGAGTTTAGAATATGTCAACAATAATGGGTTGTCTCCCCACTAGACATCTTTCCAAAATTTGACTCTACAACCATTTCCTATGATTAGATCCGAATGAGGATAAAGAAGGGGATGGATTCTAATAATGTGTTTCCAAATAAAGGAGGTTGTAGAACTGACCATCGGATTGCAGTTCCACCCATTTGAATCTGATCCATAGTTGCATTAAATGAATGATTGCCATAAGCTTCCCCCTTCAGAAACAAATCTCCACAGCCACTTCCTAAGTAGCGCCTTATTCTTCAGAATAATGTTCCCAATGCCAAGGCCTGCCGCTTTCTTTGGCTTGCATACCTCTTCCCATTTGACTAGGTTATCTTTTTTCAACCCTCCACCTTGCCATAAGAAAGATATTTGAAGTTGCTCAATCTTTTTAGCAACTTTTGCCGGAATATTGAATATGGACATGTAATAAATAGGAATATTTGATGAAGCTGCTTTGATAGGAGTGATTCGGCTCCCTAATGAGATTTGAGATCTCTTCCAATAGCCTAATCTTTTTTTCCACTGTTTCCACTGTTGGGCCTTAGAAACTCCCTAAACGATGTAGACCTCCTAATGGGAGGCTTAAATATCAGGGAGGCCATCTTTCAACCTTACAACTAAGCAAATGAGCCAGAGACGGAAGGAGATTTTCTTTTACATGGATGTTAGCTATACAAGATTTCCTCAATTGACTTTTAATGTAGAAATGAGCTTAAAAGCGTTAAGAGTATTCTTCAAAGTCATGATACCCTCCAATTTTGGTTAGACAAAAACAATGATATCATCTGAAAATTGGAGGTGGGAGATAATCAAGTCACTTGATTGAAGTTTAAACCCTTCAATAAGATTGGCTTGAACCACATGGTTGATGAGGGCACTAAGAGCATATGCTACCAAAATGAAAAGAAACAAGGATAAATGATCACCTTGCCTTAGGCCCCTTGAGGCACCAAAAAGACCTTTAGACGTACCATTGAGCAAAATAGAGTACCATGGGTTTTTCACACATCCCAACATTCACTGTATCCATTTCTTCTCAAAGCCTTTCTTTTATAGCGCCTACTCAAGAAATTTTCAATCCACTCAATCAAAATCTTTTTCTAATTTAATTTTTCAAATTAGTCCATGTGGGGCCGACTTCTGCCAAGCATCTACACACATTGGCCACAAGAATCTTATTATTGTATCGCCGGCCCTATATGGGTGTTCTTTGAGAATTTGAGATAATGTCATTCATAACTGTTCTCAATCTACAAGAGAGAACTTTAGCAATGATTTTATACATGCTTCTTACTAAATTGATAGGTTGGAAATCAGTGAGTTGATAAATTTCATCTTTCTTGGGGGTAAGGGTAATGAAGGTTACTCGTGCTCCTTTATGAAGAATGCTCCTCGTGAAATTCATGAAATACTTTCAACAAATCATCTTTGATAAAGTCCCAACAAACTTGGTAGAAATACACGGAGAAACCATCCGGCCTAGGTGATTTGTGATGCAGTACAAAAGGGAAGATACCAAAAATCGATGTAGAATAATTTTTCAAAGCCTCAAATAATTTAAATAAAGGATGCAGAAGCAAAGAAATCAAGAATAGAGTTTAGAAACAAAGAAGTAGCCACAAAATTTAAGAATCAGAAAATAAAATCATAGAAAGAAGATAAGGAGGATTTAGAATAGAAAAAGAGGAGAAAATAGAAGAAAATAATTGAAAAGGGTATTTTTGTCATTTTGGATAGAAAATCCAAAAATTACTAAAATGCCCCTCTGATGCATCAGAAAATTTTGAAATTTTTATGGTCGTTTCTAACGTGTGATAGAGTTCTACTAGTT
>JAOXJP010280210.1:0-19552 GCA_025762735.1 Platanus orientalis | reverse complement strand
AAGTGGATTCATCGGGTCTCTTCAATCACATTGGCTCCTATTTCATGAATCTCTATAAGGATCTAGGTATCACAAGACCTAAGCTGGAGGGTCTTCATTTCCCCAGATTGTCAACTGAGAAGCGGAAATGGTTACAACACCCCTTTGAAGAATGCAAAATTAAAAGGGTGGTGTGGAGTATTCTATGGCTTTCTTTAAGGTCTGTTGGGAAGTGGTGAAGAGCAATGTTATGGACACAGTGAAAAATTTCCATGAAGAGTCTTTCCTTGATAAAGGCAGCAATGCAATCTTCATCTCTTTGATTCCAAAATTTGACCATGCCATGCAAGTCTCTGACTTTAGACCAATTAACTTGGTGGGTAGTATATATAAAATCATTTCTAAAGCCTTAGCGTGCTGTTTTAAAGATGTTCTTCCAGAGTTAATATTCCCTCATCAAAGTGCTTTTATAGGGGATAGACAGCCCATGGATGGGGTGCTGGTAGCTGACGAATGTATGGATGCGGTCATCAAGAATGGTAATGCAGGAATTCTTTGTAAGCTCGACTGTGAAAAGGCATATGATAAAATAAATTGGGATTTCTTGGATTACATGCTAGGGAGAATGGGTTTCGAGAAGAAATGGAGAAAGTGGATGAAAAAGTGTTATAGTACGGCTCACTATTCTGTTTTTGTTAATGGAATATCGGTTGAACACTTTCATGGATCCAAGGGCCTGCGTCAGGGTGATCCCCTTTCTCCGTTTCTTTTCTTGATTGTTGCTGAAGCTTTTGGAGCCTTGCTTTCAAAAGCATTTCAGGGGGGCCTTATAGAAGGTTTTGAGGTGAGGTCGGATGGGCTTAAAGTCTCTCATCTCCAGTTTGCGGATGATACTTTAATCATGTGCAAAGCTTCAAAAGATCAAGTTGAATATTTAAGATGTGTGGTGAGATGTTTTGAAGCGGTGTCAGGTCTTAAGGTCAATTTGAATAAGAGTTAGATCTTTGGTGTTGGGCTGGTTGACAACTTAGGAAGATTGGCGGATTGTCTTGGATGCTCTGTTGGTTCCCTCCCGACCACTTACCTAGGCCTACCTCTAGAGTCATCATTTAAATGCACTTCCTCTTGGAATACTGTGATCAATCACATTCAAAAAAAGCTTGCTGGTTGGAAAGGTAGTCATCTTTCGAAAGGAGGGAAAGTGGTATGAATCAAATTGGTGCTATCGAGTCTCCCCATATACTTCTTATCTCTTTTTGTGATACCAACTTCGGTGAAGAGGAAAATTGAGCAATGCCAGCGGGAATTCCTTTGGAGTAAGAATAAAGATGGCAAGATGATGAATTTGGTGTCTTGGTCTGATGTGTGTAAACCAAAGATCCATAGGGGTTTAGGAGTTACCAGGATCCGTGATACTAATAAAGCATTGCTATCTAAATGGTTATGACGATTCGGGCTTGAAAGGGACAATCTGTGGCGCTAAGTCATTATTTGTAAATATGGTATGGCTAATGATTGGGAGGCGAATCCTTCTCGCCCTTATGGATGTAGTTGTTGGAAGGCTATCAAGAAGTCAGCTATGAACTTTAAATAGGGCCTCAAATTTAAGGTTGGTTCTGGGACCAAAATCCATTTTTGGAAGGACCGATGGTGCACAAATAAACCTTTGACGTTGGAGTTGTCTTTCATTTTTAGCCTCTTGAGTAATAAGGATGCTAAGGTTGCAGACTGTTGGGTTCCTTCGGAGAATGAAGGTGCTTGGAGGGTGGACCTGTGTAGAAGACTCAATGACTAGGAAGTAGGAGAAATGGTGAATTTAATGGAGTTGATCGACCATGTGCACCCTAATCAAGAGGTGGATGACACTATGTGTTGGTTATACACTAACAATGGTATCTTTATTGTGAAATCCCTCAAGGAGTCTCAATGGCCCAGAACTTTGCCAAGTCCTGTGTGGAGAAGAGTTTGGAAGCTTTGTATTCCTTCAAAGGTCTCATTTTTCCTTTGGTTGGGCCTGAATGGTAGTCTCCCCACCATTGGTGTCTTACAACACCGTGGCCTTATATTGCCAAATGTTTGCCCTATGTGTAATTATGACGCAGAAAATATTGATCACCTCTTCCTTCATTGTCCTTTTGCTCACGAGGTGTGGACTCTCTTTTGTAGAGAGATTGGGCTATCATGGGTCCCTCCTTGGGGGCTGGATGTGCTTCTCTTATCTTGGGATATTTGGAGGATTCCCAAGAAATGTCAAATCTTTTGGCGCCTGGTGTGTCCTGCTGTGTGCTGGGCAATTTGGTTGGAGCGAAACCAAATGGTCTTCGAGGACTATAGGGAACTGGCTTTCCGTGTCTACTCCAAGGCTAAGGAACTTGCTTGTTTTTGGGGTTTAAGATGTAACCATTTAGGGGACTATTCTGTGACTAGGATTAAGGAGGGCTGGGGAAATCTTTTCTTATGTAACTAATCCTTGTAGTTGTGGTCTCTTTTGGGATTTTTCATTCATTTTCTTGAATGAAAATTTCTTTCGTCAAAAAAAAAAAAAATTTAGCGTAGTTTGGTCATTAGTGCTTATTTAGGGGTTTTTTATGTCTTTTATTGTAGTAGGGGTATTTGAGATATATGAGTGTTGGACTTAGGGATATTTTAGTCCATTCTCCATTGTTTTGTAATGACCTAGCTGTGAGGGGGGTCATTTATAACCCCATGGCTGGCTTTTCCCAAGTTATGCAATATTACAAGTTTGAAAGTAATGATTTTTCCTTCTTTTCTTCTTCCTTGTTTCACAGGATGGAGACCCAAAACCCTGAAATGGGACTAGGCCCCCACCTAGTTTAACGCTGGTGATGGAGGTCACTCCCTCCCCTTGGGTTAAAGGCTCCCCATCCCCTTTCTTCCTCGTCTTGTTGCATATCTTACAGAAATTTTCTTGTTGCTGAACCTGTGTCTTTGAAGAAGATTCATCACCATCAACCCTACAGCAGAGTTGTGCTAGATTCATCACTTCCAAGAAGTTCACAAGGCCTGGACGACCTATCAGTCAGCAACAAACCATATAAATTTCAAATTTTAAAAGAGTTTTATCAAGTTTATTCAGCAGCAGGCATCAAATAGACCACTTGGATCATTCTGGGAGATTGGATCCCAATTCCTATCAATCTCAGTTTTGGTTGATTCGAATTTTTTTGGTTGTTCCTATCCCTGGGCGACAAATTATCCACCTACAGCTAGCTGGAAAATCCAGCTATTGAAAAGATCTCAATGGATTTACTCATTCCAGGCGTGAAAGGATCTGAAAACCTACCTGGGGGTAGATCAGCCAACAGCTTCCCATCTTTAAATTTTTGTTAGATTGGATTTCTATAGGGTGATCAGCAGCCCTAGGCAACCCAACTTCAAGCAACACATCTTTCAAAAATTGTCTTCAAAGTAAAAACTCCAGGCTGGTTTTATATAGGCTGATGGTACACTAAAATCTGGGATTAATTTGAGGCAACTCCAAAGCACCATCTGCAGACACCTACACTTGATCATGGTTTGAAGGACTGAATTCCACAAAGCTTCCACGACCCTTATTGCAGAAGAAACAGGTTACATACCCTCTGTTCATACCTTATTTTGAATCCTAAAGGAGTGATACTGTTGGACTGCGGTGGCATATGTTTGGGGGCTGATTTACTAATTTCACACTTTCAGCCCATGTTTTGAATCCTAATCATGCTTATACCCTTCTTAATTAATTCCCTCAACAAATCCTACCACTATTGTTACTTTTTTTCTTCATTATCCCCTGGTTTGATCAAATTTTCACATATTTTACACCATCAGAATTTTGGGACAGCATGCTGTTTAATTTTCTTAGTCCTTTAAATTAGTTAGTTTACTGTAATATATATATTAGGTCTTTACTTGTTATTACTTTATTTTTCGCCAACTTCTTTAATGCAGGTTGAACCTAACTTAAAAATCTACTTAAATTTTGCATGCATTGGTTTAAGAAAGAATCTAGTTTATTCCTCTTTACTGCCTTAGCAATTTTATTCCTATCTCCTGTGTGTACACTCACTACCCTACACGCATGCTGCATCAACCCAATGGCAAAGAATGTATAAAACAGATCTGAAATCCACTGAAAACTTAGGACACAGTCTGAATCAGCAAGATAAACTTCCTCATTAGCTGTTACAGTTGTTCTTGATCTTAAATCTTTCCTTCAATAATGATATCAGTGAGTGAAAGATATTCCTTCTTCAGCCACCAGGTGTAATACATGTGTATTCATTACTTCCAAGGTGAAACTAACACAAAACCTGGTTGTGGGTATATTCTGATCCGTCCAAGATTTTGAAAATGTTAACACCTCTTCAAATCATTCACACGGCAGAGAAATATTCACCTAGGCTGCTGAATATACGCCCAAGGACACCAACAAGACAACTAAGTAAGAACTAGTTGAACCTGGCTCTAATACCAAATTTGATGTAGCATACACAAAGATAAATAAATATGTCGAGATTCAAAATCAATTACTTCAGCAAGTCCAAGTGTAAACAGGGTTCCTATTCATAATAGAATGCAACTTCAAGTTCAAGAATGAAGATAGTAAAGATTTAAATCAACCTTTTAAACATAGACTTCTAAAATTCTGATCAAAGAGAGTCATGTGCTTTAATTATTAACCCACATTCATAATAGGAGATGAGAAAACATTCAATATAGGGGCATAAAGCAAGAAGAATGCAAGACTATTGGAACAGGTTAGACAAGGTGCTGTTAGCATACGTATAGCCAAGTGTAGGGATGCTAGTATAGGTATAAAGTGGCTGCTGGACTAATTTATCAGATCCTCCAAGCTAGATGCTTCAAGTTCTACCGCTGTCCAGGTTTATGTTTGCTTGCACAGGTACCTCTATCATTCTCCACTAATAACCCTGTTAGTCGTCCTTAAAGCACCGTGATGTTCACCCCTTTTTTTTCCCACTGTTTAGGCTATGAATACCTTTCTTTAAAATTATCCAACCACCCCCTTTATACCTATACTAGCATCTCTACACTTAGCTATAAATATGCTGACAGCACTTTGTCTAACCCATTACAATAGTCTTGCATTCTTCTTGTTTTATGTCCCTATATTGTACATTTACTCATCTCCTATTATGAATGTAGGTTAATAATTAAAGCACATGACCCTCTTTGATCAGAATTTTATAAGTCTATGTTTAAAAGGTTGAGTTAACTATTTACCATCCTCATTCTTGAGCTTGAAGTTGCATTCTTTTATGAATAAGAACACTGTTTATAGTTGGACTTGTTGAAGTAATTGACTTTGGATCTCTACATATTTACTTATCTTCGTGTATGCTACATCAAAATGATAACATCAATGGTGAAAATGATTTCTACCAAAAAATTTAAATTTTGAGAATATCTCTGATAATGTTTGTTCAGCTTGCGTAATATGAATTGCTAACTCCAAAGCACATTGCATATGAATAAATTTCCATATTAAACTAGAATATACAATCTTTTTTTTTTTTTTTTTGATAAATAAGGTATTTATAAATGAGGAAAGAATATACATGGGACTATAAGAGCTTCACACTCAAGGAGAAATTTTACAAGTTTTTGAAGCAAAAACTAGGGTTTTCCATTCAAAATTAAAATTGCAATGACGTGTTCCTACAAAATATTTTGAATGGGAAACCCAAAAAATAAATAAGACACAAACTCTTTCCAAGGTCTCTCTAGAATTTTTCCAAAGTTGCCACTCCTTCCAAATTGTCCAACAAATTGCAAGCGAGAGAATTCTTCCTTGGCCAGTGAAGGTCCCACATGGTCCAGTCATCCAAGCTTTCACATCTGACAAGGTTTGTGGCATCACCCAATAGGTAGCAAACTATGTCAGGAACGACCAAATTTCCATGTACAATGACAATATAGAACAGTAACAGGTGGTTCCCTGTCTCTGCATTCTGACAGGACATAATGGACATGTTAGGCATTATGTGCCCTCCTATCATTAGCTGATCAATAATTGGAATTTTGTTGAAATAGGTCACACCATGAAAAATGTTACCTTGGATGGGACCTTGGATCTCTAGGCAAAATTTGCAGGAAAAGGTCTACCATCTCTTTGCGACACCACTTTGGAAAAGATTTGACAGAACACACCTCTAGGATCTTCAAACCATATTCACCTATCTTCCAAAGAAGACAAGTGTTTGGATCCCTCCAAGCGCAACAGTAAATCTGAGAATACATTCACTTCCCAGTCATTTAAAATTCTTTTGACCTGAGGACACCAGTTCCATCTGTTGCCGGAAAACTCCCTAGTAATCACACACCCACACCTTCACTGTTTGCGGACAATTTATAATGACCTAGGATGGTTGAAGCTAGAGGGGTATTGCCACACCACACATCATGCCAAATTTGACTATCAGATTGAAGTCTTAATAGATCTTTATAATGCCTTTCCAAATCTTTGTCCCATAGGTGTGTGTTGTTTCAGTACTATTTCGTCCATGATCACTAAAACTGTATTTAGCCTTTATGATTCTCCAAACTGTATTTAGCCTTTATGATTCTCCTCCACAATATTTCTAATTCCTCCCCAAAGCCTCATAGACATTTCCCTAGTCTGACCCTGTACATAATCTTCAGAGATGTAATCCCAATCATTTACAGCCCATCCAGTTACAAAAAAATTTCCATTGAATCATGTGATATTTTATTCTTTAAGCCATCTGGTTTTTTTCTGTAGAAATTACCTTTGTAGCATCTCCAAGCAACCCATTACAGAATATGGTATAGAGTAAAGCAACAAAATTAAATTGGTAAGCTTGAAGAAATATTCTTAGCAAAATAATCTTACCTCTCTTCAAAATGTACACAATTCTTCCATCTGGGAATTACTTTTTGCATCCTTTCAAGTGCTAAATCCCATAATTGTACCCACAAGGCAAACCCAGATAAGTAGAAGAAAAAGAAACACTTCCACAATCTAATAACTTTGCCAGCTGTCTCAAATTCAAGACATCTCTTATCCCAAAATTCTTACTCTTGTGCAGATTAAAATCAGACTTGTTCTTCAAATGCCTTGCAGAAGAATAAGAAATCATCAGTAACCTGTAACAATGAAATTAACGGACCATCACTTTTGGTATCAAATCCTTCTAGTCTTTTCCCCCTTTACCGCCTTTTCTATCATCTACTTAAAACGTCTGTGGCAATGATGCGGAAAAAAGGATCTCCTTAAGTCCTCTATACTTTTCAAAAATCTTTTTTTTCAGATAAAGAAAAGATTTTATTAGCAAACTAGGAATGCATGAGGATTACAAACCAAGAGAGAAACAAGCTAGCGCCCTTAGCTAAATACAAACACTTCCCAATCAATATCCAGTCTGAGAAGTTAATAGACTTGAACTCTGGCAAATAAGCCACCCATCTGAACATCAGAGAAAAAGGTTGCTGTTCCCTAAAAAATGCAGGCATCTCGCTATGACCAGATCAACCAGCGCACAACAACAGGTGTACAATGCCATAGGACTCAACCTCTGGGAGACAAATCATCCAACTTCTCCCGACTCCAGCAAACCAGCAGCGACTCCATAGACACAGGCATCGCCCAAGACCTTCTAAGGCTGGACAAGAAGAAGTTCCAAATGGAGATGGACAGCAAGCATTGAATAAAAAAATGACTTACAGATTCGGCACACCTGCAGCACATACTGCACCAATAGGCCATTTGAAAACCCCTTACCATCAAGATCTTCAACCATAAGAACACTGCCCCAGAAAACCAGCAAGAAAAGGAAAACAACTTTGGATGGTGTCTTGGACTTCCACACCAACTAGCTAGGCATATAGCAGAACTTGCAAACTTCAAAAGAACTATAGCAGGACTTCCCCATAAAGTCACCTTCGCTATCCCAGGGCCACAGCCTATGATCCTCCTCTTCCTGACTCCCTATGGAAACCTTCTCAAGACACTGAAAGAGGGCTGAAGTGTCTCCAATTCCCAATCATTAAGAAGCCTACGCAAGTGAAGGTTCCAAGCATGGCTGTCCTGAGTGCAAGATATATGGTCTTGAATTGTTCCATCCTTATGCATAGCCAAGCTATAAATTTCTGGGAAAGCTTCCTTTAGCACTCAAAAAAACACAGAGTCACCTTTCCGAACTTTAAAGAAAAGGCCTTTTTGGAATGACTCATAACCCATAGTGATGCCCTTCCACAACCTGAGCCTGGAGGGGCTCTCCAAAATGGCACTCATCCAATCTTTCTCCACAAAGCAATCTTTTCCTCTCCAAAGGGCCATAGCCACTTGCTTAAAAGGGCCTTGTTAATGTTTTTTTGAATTTGAACTTCAAGGCCGCCAAGCGACATAGGCCTGCAAATGCTATTCCAACCCATTAGGTGGATCTTTCTTTTGCCCTTAGCCAAGCCTCAAAGGAACGTTCTTTCCAATTTGTTCCACCCGCCGAACACAGAGTTAGGAACCACAAACAAAAACATGAAATATATTGGAAGTTTAGACAGGACACTTTTTAAAAGGGTAAGCTTAGCCCCTTCTGACAAATACTTCCTTTTCCAGGAGGAAGCTCCCCTCTCCACCTTCTCAACAATCAGGTCCAAATAACCTTAAACCTGAATTTAGCAGCCAAGGGCAACCCCTAGTATGAATATGGAAACTTTTCAATTTGGCACCCAAAGGACTCTGCCAACTCATTCAAATTTGGCACGCTCCCCACTCGAATGAGTTTGCTTTAATGCAAATTAATCTTAAAGCCAGAAGTAGCTTCAAAAATCAGCAGCAAGCATCTCAAGTTTAGCACTTGGGAGATGTCAGCCTGCAAGAAGAAAAGCGAATCATCTGGCAAACTGGAGAAGCGGGATTGATGGAACCCCCATCCCCACTTGACAACCTTTAATTAGGCCAAGGGATTCAGCTCTGTAAACCAGTTGACAAAGAACTTCCATAACCATATTGAAAAGAAGCAAAGATAGAGGATCGCCTTGCCTTAATCCCCTACTACCATCGAAAAAGCCTCCTAACAAACTGTTCACCAAGACTGAGAAAGCAGTAGATATGCATACCCTAATCCACATACACCATCTTCTACCAAAGCCCATTTTCTTCATAACGGTTACCAAATTTTAGAATCAAATAGATGTTAAAATAAGCTTCAAAATCTGCAGAAATACCTCAAACTGATAGTGTCAATTTGGCTATGGTATTCACTTGAGAATCTTGAGGGTAGCCTCCTTGTTCTTCAGACTTATGATTTCAACACCTTAAAATCTTTTAGAATAAGATGGGATTGCAACAACTGATTAATGGAGAAGAAGATTAGAGAAGTAGAAGAAGAAAAGAATAGATTAGAAGAAGGGAGGAAGGAGACAAAGAAGAAGAATAAGATGGAATAGAGAGGGTACAAAAGATAGGAGGGATAGAGGGGAGCACAAGGATACAACCCAAAGAAAAGGAGAAGGGATAGTGGGATACAACACCCAAAGAGCCAAGCTCAATTTCAAAATCAATTCATTCTTCAATGAGTTAATTCATGTCTAAGGGTGCCTTTAAATAGGCTTACAATGCAAAGAAGACGACGACTTTCCTAATTTAACAACTTCTAAACTCCTAAACTTGGGATTCAAGTATTTCCTAAAATAAATGACTACTAAAAATTAACTTTCCCTAAATTTAAACTACTAAAGACTAGGAAACAAAGTGATCATCTACCAGCTTGTGTGGGGCCCCTTTTGTTGACTTTTTGGAAGCCCACAAAAGGACAAAACAGTAGTTGTCAACCAACACATAAAATTCCCCACCTTGCCCTTGGCTTATAGCCTTAGTACATAAAACTCATGCATAAAAGAAAGCCTAAACTACCTTTGGTAAAAAAGGCCTTATTACAAAATTGACCCATCCCTTATCAGACACGAATTAACCCCACATAACACACTAATTTAAATCTATCCCTCTTGTGTGGGGGCACATACATAAGTTTTTTTGTGTTGTCCACATCAGCACAATTCTCAGATTTCTGAATACAAGGCTATGGACCCAGATAGCTCTTGTCTTTTGTTCTTTCCCTCATGTTCTATTGGGTTTCTCATCTTCCGGATTTTCTCAATGTAAATTACTACAATTGGATGTTGGAATGGAACTCCCTGGTCCCTTAGTGACTGTATTTCTTGTGCAGCTCTCGAAGTTTTCCCATTTATAAAATCTTTTCCTTATCTATCAAAAAATAAAAACAACGGGCAGGTAATTCCCTTTGAACAATGAAGGAAGATCCATCCCCCATTTGGAAAGCTTGTATGCTTCATAAATCAATTGCCTTAGCACATGAGAGAATGAAACTTTCATCCCCATAGTCAACACCCTAATTTCATGGATCCACTGAGAAAGATGCCAAAGCCCCATCCTATGGCATTTTCTCAGACTAACAACCACAACTAAATCCCCTTCCACCAGACTCCCAAATGCACCCAAAGCTTTAAGCTCTCGCAATCCCATTACCAAAGCCACAGTTTCCACCTTTGTAGAATTATAGATGCCCATCGACCACAAACAACACGAACCACGTTGTAAATAAAATAACAAATGATGCACCCAAAACCAGCAAGCCCTGGATTTCCCATAGATAAACCATCAAAATTCAACTTCAAAACTCCCATGGAAAGCGAACTCCACTCCAAATTTGCAACCCAAACATTTGAGCTTCTACTTGTAATGCATGTATACCAATCACTTATTAAATCAAAAATATGCAAGCCTTCAAATTCATTAGATGCCAACATCCAAGATGCTACCGCACACAAGATTAAATCAACAATCTCATCAACCCATTTACACTTCCCTTAAAAACTATGCCAATTTCATTCTTTCCAAATCCCCCAGAAAATACCATGCACTAGGTCACTCCAAAAATATTTCCTCAAGATCCTAAAATACCACCATTCCATTGAATCAAGAGGTCTACAGGCAAATCCAGCATTACCCAAGATACTTGCATCCTTTAATGAAGTATATCCAAAAAGCCCTAGAATAACTGCAATGAATCAAAATGTGGGGGCCCAGATTCCCCTTCTTTTATTCAAAGAGGGGCACATATAGGGAGATAGCCATGTGAAGCCTCCTCTAAAGCACATCCATTGTGTTGATCTTGTTAAGCACCATTGTCCAAACAAAACCTTTAACTTGAGAAGGGATTAGATAGTTCCATACCTTATTGTATGGAAACTTTATATTAGGGTTGTGGAAGTGAATTAGGGCAGAAAAGAAGGGTTTGAAAGAAAAAATTTCAGATGAATCAAGAATCCAAATTCTCCTATCCAGATCCAGGTTTGATAACAAAACCATATGAAGAAAGGAGAACAAATTGGCAACAAGATCAATTTCCCATTCAAAAAGGTCATGAACAAACTAAAGGTTCCACAATAGTCCAAAGATGGAATGAGATAAAATGTTCGAAACCAAAGCATCCTTTCGAAATGAGATACTAAACAATCTAGGAAAAGATTCAAAGAGAGGTTGATCGCCCCAACATAAATCTTTCCAAAAATGAATTTTAATACTATTACCTACAACAGAACAAGTATGAAGGAAACGAAAGAGATACAATGTCCATAATATTTCTCCAAGACGAAGAAGGGATATTTTGAGGAAAAATTGCAATCACGACCATTTGGATCAATTCGATAATTTCCGTAGATGATGGAATACCAAAAATTTTCACTTTTGGTTGCAAACCTCCAGAGCTTAATGCCATATTGTGCTCCTTCATTCTTCGAATCCCCAAAACCCCATCCATTTTAACCTTACAAACTTTCCCCCAATTCGCAAGATGATCCTTCCTCTCTCTTCCACCTTCAAAAAGGAAATCTCTTCAGCATTTTTCAACCTTACCCAACATTTTAAGGAGAGACATGTATTACACCGGAATGTTTGCCAAGGAAACCTTGATAAGAGTAATTCGACCCCCCAAGGAAATATAGGATCCAATCACGAGGTCCCAAAAACATTCCCTCTTTGGGCAACCACCCAAAGGGAAAACCAAATACTTTAAGGGACAAACCTACACCCTACATCCAATAAAATGAGCAAGTTAGATGAGTCTATCATACTCCACATGTGTTCCTGCCCCACATATTTTAACCAGATTCACTTTAAGGCCTAAAAGGGCCTCAAATGCCTTTAACAGGAGCCTAGTGTTACGAATGCCCTCTCATTAACCTCCAAGAATAAAATGGTATCATCCACAAGCTATAGGTGGGATACAAGTTGGATATTGTCGCCTATCGAGAATACCACAATCATTCCTTCACTTTTTTATTACTTTTTTTAAAATTTTTCTATTAAAATATTAATTTTCATCTTTGCAATAACTATGATTATCAATTATTTATAATACTACACTACTAGCTATTGATAATTTATCCACATTTGTTTAGAGTTTTTATGCATTCTTATAATTTCTCCAATTATTCATAATTTCTCCATAAAGTCATTGTATATGTTTAAGTTATAATGCCTTTTTAAGTTGCACATATTAATTATTAAAATATTTTTAAATTTCCATTATGATATGAAATTTTTAATCAATTAAAATTATGCATTTAAGGCATCAATTTTTTAGAGATATCGTAATTTTTCATATCAAAATAAAAAGATATAAAATTTTTACATTTTAAGTTAATTTTACTAATTTGTATTTTAATCAAATTCCAAAATATTATATTATTTTATTATTCTATAATCTATAATAAATTTTGTTAATGTAATAACTAATAAGGTAGTATATATAAATTATTTTATTAATGTATAATCAAAAGTGAGATCACATCAGATCCATTCATTAGGTATCTAATAAGGGGCATTTAGGTACATAAAAAGATGTAGGGCTTTTATGATCAAAAAAGCCCAAAAGGGCTGTTCAACAGTGGACACTCGACTGAGTCTTCACTTCAGTCTTTTTGAGAGAGAGAGAGAGAGGGAGAGAGAGGGAGAGACAACTGTCTGACTTAAATGAAAGCAAGAGAGTAGAAGTATGGGGTCAACTTATCGAGAGGCAACGACAACACAGGTAAGTTGTTTTTTCTTCTCTTCTTCTTGGTTTAAGGTTTCTGTTTCTCCCTCCTCAGTCCTCACCTTTATTCTTTTTTCTTCTATTCTTCTTTCTCTACTTTATTCTTCTGTCTTTTTTCTCTGCTCTGCCTCTGTGAAAGTAGATTCACAGTAGATTCCCTATTCTGAATCTTATTTTTTCAGTTTTGAGACCCATATAAATTAGATGGTTGGTTCAATTTCATTGAAAATTTTGGGAAGATTTTCAACCTTTCTTCTCTAAATTGAGTTTGTACACAATTTTTTGAGAAGTTTCGAAATTTTCCAAATAGGGCTAAGGGCATATCTTCAGTGGCAAACTTGTCATACGGCCTTGGAGGCTTGCTAACAAGGTTGATCAACTACTAGAGTTGTCCAAAGACCAATCAATTCCTTCAGTATGCCACCAATAAAATGGGTAAACAGAATGACTATAAATTACCCAGATGGATTATAATAGTTCCCATCTTCACATGGTGACAAACAGCGAGGCAAATGGCTCATAATTGGAGTGAAGAACGAAATTTTCTGTAATAAGTCCTTGCCAATCAACTGAACTTGCAGTTATGATGAACTACACTCCCTAACATTCAACTAGCATTTCTTTAACTGCTCTTTTTAACTTTTCACTAAAATGAACAAATAATAGACGACAAACACTTCCAGCATTCAACAAGAAGATAAAAGATAACACTTGTACATACTACATAACATGCACATGAATATGATTAGAGGGAGGGCAGGATGATCAACAATTCCACAATCCGAAAATTTCATGCTATCAGAGTTGGGGGAATCATAAATTAACAAAGGACCATGGAGAGATACCTGTACTGCTGCTTGAAAAATTAGTCTCTCATCATATTCTGCAGATTTTTCTTCTCCCACATATGGACCATATGCAGGATCACTTGAACTAGCACTCCGTGAGGTACCAACAGACTTCGCCTGCATCAAAGATGGGGGCAGGACCCTACTTCCACTATTTTCATACATGATAACTTCATCATCATTCCCCCTGTCAAAATGATCTTTCATATAAACATTATGATCAGTTACATTTGCACCCACATAATGATATGATTTGCCATGATCACCAGGAATATAACTGTTAACCCCATTCTCCATAGAGATTTTTGATTTAGTAGTTGGTGCAGATGGCTGAAGAGATGGTGGAAGGTTCCTCCTTAAAGTTTGTTGGGAAGAAACCTTTCCATAATCTGCACCAGGCAGTTCAGGATTATTGGAATCAATAGTCACACCAAGATTTCCACTGGCTAAACCATTCGCTGGCTGAGCTATGTCCCCAATCTCTGGGGGATATTTGGGATCACCTGTCAGGGCAGTGTGCTGGTTTGAAATTATTCCCTTATCACTAGAGTTGGGATTCATTTGAACTTTAACCTGTGAATAGTAGTTATGATCTGCAGACCTTTCACTAGGAGATGCTCTTTTAGGCAGCAGAGGCTTCAGAGATGACACATTAGAACCTGCACATTATAGCAACAGCTCAATGCCTGACAACCAAAGAAAACTTTATAGGTAGATATAGAAAGGTTCTTCATCCATAGAAGATTGACTTTTACTTTTTGAATTTGAGCTGGAGGTTGAAGCCCATGATGGAAGCTTCCTTGGAATCGCAGAAGCAGCAGACCCCATTAAAAGTGAGGTTTCCTTTTCCAAATCCACTTCATTTTCACTATCTGATGAAGTAATATCTATAGGATCCATTTCTGCTTTATCTCTCAATAAAAAATATCTATAGGATCCATTGGACAATTAAATTTTATTAAAGGGATTCCCCTTCTTCAGCAAACTTAGAAAGACAATCCTTGAGTTTATTAAAGGGCTTCCCCTTCCACAGAAAACTTAGAAAGACAATCCTCGAGTGGTGTCCCAATCTGCAATCAACAAACCATTGTCAAATGCCAATATCAGATTATCAATCAGCTACATAACCAGCAACAAGTCAACAACAGGTTTAATAAACATAACCTAGAATTAGAAAAGTCCAACTCACTAAGACCATGCAGTGTCTCAAAATTAAGCTGTATCCATCACTTCAAAAACAAGTGACATGCACAATTAGAGTCAAAGAGAGATCATGAGGAGGACCCACATGTCTAAGCATCTAGTAAAACTGCATACAACTTTACTGAGAAACAACACATTGATGACCAGAAAAGGCAGATAAAAGAAAGACCGAAGTGGGTGAGGAAGTGTCAAAACCTTTCAGTTACTGCAATTTACAAGCAATAGAATGAATTTTAATTAGTTTATATATATGGTCACAACAGATGCAGTTGTCAAGTATAAACCCACTGAAAGAAGTAACAAATAAGAGCACAATTTGAGATTCAAAGTTGTGATAGTTTGTGAAGTAGGATCGATTACGTCAGCACAAGAGGATTAGGGTTCTAAACCTCTAATCAAACAGCAATCATTTGGGTTTAGGCTTTAAAAAAAAAAAATGGATTTTGGTATCTAGAATTGATGGAATCAGGATTAGATGGGAGCACTGGCACAAGGTGAGGGTTCACCAAAACTTTTGAAGAATATAGGTTTTAAAGGTTCGAAAGGTCAGATGGAGAGATCGAGGTTGGTGGTTCAGACTCTTGGTAGATTTGGGATTAAGGTTACTAGGTCTGAGATTTTGGATTGATGGGTTGCAAGAGGAAGGTTTTCAAAAGGCCAATGGAGTCAAGGAAGTGGATTTGGGTTTAGGGTTTAGTAAAAGTTGTGAGAAATAAACAATTGTCGCTGTCTGCTCGTCACAGGGCTGAGAATGTCTGCTCAGAGAGTGTCGAGGTGACTGGCGGCAGCCCACCAAAGGCCTTCATTTCAGAAAAATATGGTACTCTCAGTCTTTTGTCCTCCTGGGTCACCTCAATCCTTGAATCCCCCCTCAATTCTTAATCATACTATCCACTAATGTTGGCTCTTAAGCTTAAAAAGGTATTTACCACCAGCCATTTATCAAGAGAAGATCGGGGTTTTCAGCATTCATCCTCACTGGTGAGTCGATTATTGGTTGGATGATGATGACGAGAGTTAAGAGGAAGGTTGTGCTTGTGGAGGTAAAAAGCTTTGAAATCAAAGCTGTTACTCATCTTAAAAAGGACTTCATTAAGTTTACTGGGAGAAGATCAGGGTCTTAAGCATTCATGCTCATTGATGAGTCGATTATTGAGTGGGTAACAAGATGTTTTCAGGAAGCCAATGACACTGATGGAGCGCATCATCTTATGAGAAAAGCCTGTATCGAAGACAGGCTCACCCTGGTGATCCTAAGGAGAATGATAGGGGTATATATCTCCATCTCTCTGTAGTGGGTAAGAATGGGAGAGATTGTTTTGTAGCGGTGCCAAAGAGTTCTAATAGTTATGGGTATGGTGACAGCTTTGAAGATGTTTTCGTTTCGGCAGGTATAGCAACATCAGATGCACGGAAGGAGCTACAGGATAAACCTGTAGATTGTCAAAGGAAATATCGAAAGAAAGACAAAAGTGCCCATCCTTTGGGTCGGTCAAGGAATAGTTCTCTGAGATCCCTATTAGAATTTGACTCGAACCCTTGTATTGGGTCTTGGGATGCTTATCTCATTCTCAAATTTTCCCCTATTGTAACAAAGGCTAACCATCTATATATGAGTGTTGTTCGGTCTAGCTCAAATTCCTTAGATGATGAGAAAGGAAAGAGGGTGGCAATAGGAAGACGTTATGATCATGATCGAGTGAACATAAAGCAGAGGCGACATGGGTTTGATAATGCAGATCTATCATGTGAGAATGTGGACTCAAATAGGGTTAAGAAGTGAATTTGGGCTATCAATGGGGATGCTAACCCCAACAGAGACCAGGCCCAAGCCCATGGCCATTCTCGGCCTAGAGGATTTAAATCCCATTGGGACAGAACCGATCAATACTCATTGCTTGAAATAACATCAAACCAGTTTGATGCCCTAAATGAGGTGGGAGCAGAGGGGAACTCGACAGACGCTCAAGAGGAAAGTCCACCCCAGAGTTGACAGCCGAACAACCATGAGATAGAGCAAGACTGTCATTCTCCTATCAAAGGTGCAGACAGGAAAGGAGATAATGAGGGCTCTCTAGAGGTGACAAACTCAATGAAGCCAGTCATTGATAGGGCCCTGGTGGTTCCAAGCAACTCTGAGAACAATGAGAGGTTCTCATTGAATGGTTCTACCATGTACACTGTGGAAGATGGAGTGGCAGGTGAAGGGGTAGAAAATTCTGAAGTAGAGACTGTTGGGGAGTTTAGGCGAGAAGATGTGAAATTTTACGATGGATATATAGAGGAGGTGGTGAAAAAGAGTAGGCAGAGGCAATCCTCAGCGATCGTCTGTGTCCCTAGGCAAGAGGAACTGCTAGCTGAGGTATTGCAATGGGCGTTGAGTAGGATGGAAGAGGTAAGCAGGTTTCTAGGCATTTTGTTCGACGGCCATGAAAAGGAATCCATGGAACTGTTCACTGCCCTTGAGAAGGAAAGTAATAAGGGGAGTACTCAGGGTTTCAGTAGGGGCACCAAAATCTCTAACAGGCTTCACAATGAGATAAAGAATCTAAAAAATGTGATCAACTACAAAAAGACGAGAAAGTATAACCAGTGTAATGGAGTCAAGTCCAATAGGAATTTAAAGTAAAGGTCATCATGAATATCAGAGTCCTTTCCTGAAATGTTAGAGAGATAGGCTCTTCTGAGAAGAGGGTTGTGGTTAAATTGGTAGTGATGAATGCAAAAGCAGACAACATTCTCTTGCCGGAAACTAAATTGCAGAGTCTGGATAGATGTTTAATGCGTGAAGTTTGTAATCTTTCTAATCCTAATGGTATTGCCTTGGCCTCTACTTAGGCAGCTAGCGGTGTTTAGGTGATTTGGGATTGCTCCAGGGTAAAAATTGATGAAGAATTTATTGAGACTTTTTGATGCTGCACAAAAAAGATGATACCAAAATTGACATAGGATGTTGCCAAAAATCTCAAATAAAAGCCAAGTAAAGTAGTGGAAGCAAGAACACACTTTAAAGAACCAAGAACTGAAATTAAAACATACCCAAGTAATCAAGATTTGATGAAAATATAATGAGAAACTTAATTAGAGGCGTTTGAAAAAATTGAAACAAGAAAAAGAAAAAAGGAGACCCTACAGAACAATTTTGAAATTTTTAGGCAGAAACCTAAAATTACCTAAATACCCCTGGTGGTGCAACAGAAAATTCTGAAATTCGGCAGGGTAATTCTGACATATATGAGGACTAAACATACCAAATTTTGGGTTATTCTGAGATTTCTAGCTATATAGAATTATATAAAACTCAGGTTGCACACACTTAAATCAAAAACCAGAAAATAACCAATGAAATATGGATCTAGAACTATAGGAAAACCAGAAGAGAAATTCAAGAAACCTAGGTAGCGTTTGGATAAACTTATAGTTGACTTTTGACTTAAAGAATAAGTTACTTATTTATAATTATAGGGTTCGATCCATCAAAAATTTTGCATAAGTCAATGGCTCAATTTATCTTCTCTCTCTCCTATTTATGACTTATGCATAAGTAACTTTTTAATTTGCAAACCAAACGCAAAAACATAAGGACTTATGACTTTTGGAGTGCTAGAAGTCATAAGTTGTTAAAAATAAGTTTATCCAAACTCTACCCTAGATAGATAGCGAGTAGACTTATGGGGAAATAAAACTCTAAAAGAAAATCAAGACAATCAGTAAATACGGATTCAAGAAGACAATCAAGATTGGTTCTTATGGGCTCTTTAGGATTCTTGGTGAAAAAAAAAAAAAACAGCAAATAAACAAAGAGAAAGAAGAAGAAAATAAGAAAGAAAGGAAAAGATGTACCTGTTGTGAGGAAGGCCCTACCTCATGTCACTTAGGAAGTCCCTACCTAAGTTAAAGAAGAAGAAAGACAACACCAGCCGTGGGGTTCTTTTCCTCAAAAAATTTTCTTTATTCAATATAGCATCATTATAAATTTACATAAAAGTTGTGGTTCTTTTATAGACCCACTACTTTTCCTAAACCAACTAGGACTTGATATAAACTAATTTTAAACCTGTTATGACTTTGATATAAAGACTCCATATTAAATAATTAAAAGACTTCGAAGTCCTATTTTCGTCACTTGTAGGGTTTTTTTTTTTTTTTTTTTTTTGATAATTAATCACTTGTTGGTATCCCCTTAGTATTTTGATCATAACTTTTCCAAATCACATTGGATTCTCAAGATTTTGCTCCCGTTGGAAAGGTAACTAAATAACCTTTGAAATGGCACCAAAATCAGTCCAAAGGGTTAAGTTTTGACCTTCCAAAATAGGGCCTAAAGAAAAGTAATGGGATTACAACTTTGACTTAAAGACTCCTCTAATTACATCAGGACTCTAAAATAAACTAGACACATAAATAAAAGATAAGACTAAAGAT
>JAOXJP010280200.1:0-19552 GCA_025762735.1 Platanus orientalis | reverse complement strand
TTTTGTTGAATTGAGTTTCCACCATGTTGTGAAAAGAGACAAATGTAGTGAAAACATCACTTTTTGATTTTAATAAACATACCCAAGTAACCCGAGAATAATTATCAACAAACGTAACAAAGTATTTAAATCCAAATAAAGAAACAGTAGAGGCAGGACCCCACACATCAGAATAAACATCAAAAAATGATTCACTTTTATACAAACTAACTGGATAAGAACTTTGACGATGTTTTGCATACTCGTAAGGTGTGTAATGAAAGACAGAACTACAATTAGAGAATAACTGTGGAAACAATCTTTTTAAAGTAGAGAGAGAAGGATGGCCCAAACGATTATGCCACTGGGATAGTTTTAGAGAGCTGGTACTGCTATCCTTTATTACTAGAGCAGGAATCTACTGAACTAGTAACGTTGAATGAGAAGGAACATCCAAGATGTATAAGCCATTGTCCTCATGTACCAATTGTCCTCCTCGAACCCAAATCCTAAAACACACAATGAGAGGGAAAAAATGTTATACTACAATTTAGCGACTTTGTCAAATGACTTACAGATAACAAGTTTAAAGTAAACTTTGGGACATGGAGAACCGAGGATAGAAGTAGGGAAGGGGTAATAGGAATACTCCCCTTGCCCGCAATAGAAGAATAAGACTCATCTGCAATGTGTACCTTATCCTTCCTAGAACAAATAGAATACGAAGAAAAAAATGTAGACGTTTAACCATGTTGACAGTAAATTAACCAATTCTCCCAAAACCTTAAGGTGTTAGGAAATACACAAATTAATATACTTCAACACCCCCCCTCAAGAGGACCATTGTTCTCTCCTGGGAACACACTTGGGGAGCTAGGCAGGGGTCTACACAACGCGTACACATGCACACAACATTACATCCGAGAAAATACTTCCACCAAGATTTGAACTCATAACCAAAACTTGCTCTGATACCAAGTTGGAGTGTTTAGATGAAAGAAAAAGAGAAAAAATAAGAGAGAAGAAGAGATTGAGAAGAAGAAAGCGTAGGGGAAGAGAGTAAATTCTTCACCCATACGTAGGCCTTTTATTATATACTATAGAATGTTTACAAAAATACCCTTATACCCTTGTACATACGTCTACATACTATACCATACAACTATAGCTATTATACCATGTACACCGTATAGTAGATATATCCCTAACATAAATACTAACCGTATAGAGTCTAGTACTCATACAATTCATATCTCAATCACTCTTCTTCTTCTTCTTCTTCTTCTTCTTCTTTTCTTCTCTCTTTAGTTACTGCAGGAAGATCACAAGCCAACTAAGTCAGACTACCATGCTCACTTAAGAATCTCCATAGCCATTTACCCAATAGCGCCACATTTCGGTCCTTCAATCTTCCCAACCTCAAACCCCCTTGCTCCTTCGACTTTACCACCTCCTCCCATATTACTAAATGACATTTCTTTTGTCTCCCACCTTCCAACAAGAAATCCCTAGGTAATTTTTCAATTTTCAGCATCACTTTAGCTAGGACTTTGAACACTGTCTTATAGTACACATGGATATTAGCCATAGCAGCCTTAATTAACATGATTCTACCACCATGCGATATGTAGTTTTTCTTCCAGACTGCCAGCTTCTCTGATACCCTCTCCACCACCAGATCCCACATAGCTATCGACCTCAAGTTCTCCCCAAGAGGTATTCCCAAATAAGACAAAAGCCAGTGGCCAACCTTACACCCCATAATATCAGCCAACACCACTAGAAAAGGATGATCCACATGAATCCCAACCATAATTGATTTTGCCAAATTCACCTTGAGACCAGAGATCAATTCAAAAATCTGTAGACACCTCTCCATTCTTCTTATATTCCACCTATTAGCATTGAGGAACAAGATCATATCATCTACATACAGAAGGTGGGACACCCTCACTCCACCATCCCCCACCACAAAGCCCTCAACCAAACTTTCTTGTTCAACCTTACTTACGATAGCACTTAAGCTATCAACCACTAGTGAGAACAGAAATGGGGACAACGGGTCCCCTTGCCTTAGGCCTCTAGAGGACTTGAAGAAGCCTTTTGAGGTATCATTAACCATAATAAAAAAATATGGCCCCTCAATACAACCCCTCATCCACCTAATCCATCTCTCAAAAACCCATAGAAAAAAATTTTAATCAACCTGGTCATAAGCTTTTTCCATATCCAATTCGCACACTATCTTTTTCTCCTTCGATCTTCTTCTGACATCCACACATTCATTAGCAATCAAAATGTTGTCAACAATTTTCCACCCTATTATAAAAGCACTTTGAGTATTGGCTACCACCAATTCCATGACCCTCCTTAATCTCATCGAGAGCACTTTAGAGACAAGCTTGTATAAACTAGTAACCAAACTTATGGGCCTGAAGGCCTCCAAATCCTAGGCCACTTATTTTTAGGGACAAGGACAATAAAGGTAGATGTCATGGACTTGTTAATAGCTCCTCTTTCATAGAACTCCCTGAATATCGTCAACAGGTCATCATTTATGGTATCACAACACTCTTGATAAAACAATAAGAAAAAACCATTCGGACCTGAAGCTTTAGACCCATCCATCCCAAAGACAACCTCCTTTATTTCTTCTTCATCAAATGGCTCTTCCAAAGAAGTTGCCCTCTCCTCAGGAATCTAAGAGGCAAACAAGTTATCAATAACTGGCCATCTTACCCGATCTTTCTTATAGAGATTAGAGTAGAAAAGAATCGCCTCATTAGCAATCGCCTCAAAGTTCACCACATCCTCCCCATCCACCACCAATCTTGGAATAAGGTTTTTTATCTTTCTTCCATTTGCAACATTGTGGAAGAAACTTGCGTTAGCATCCCCCTCTTTTAGCCATTTACATTTAGCTATTTCATGCCAAAAAATCTCTTCTGCCTTAAGAATCTGCTCCATTTAAGAAAGAACCTCCCTTCTCCTGCCCACTAACATTTCATCCCCCCCACGGTCCATTTTCCAACCTACCATCAACATCCTAAAGCTCCGCCCAAATTCTAATCTTATTGTCATGTAATCAGCCAAAAGAATTCTTATTCCACTCTAGCAACTTGCTTTTGATGAACCCCAACTTCTTCATGAACACAAAACCTCCTCAACCACCCACCTCACACTCCTTCCACCACTTATCCATAGAACCTTTAAATGAAAGATGAGTAACCCACACATTCTCAAATCTAAACAGCTTGGGCCCAAAACTTCTCACTATAGTATGAAGCAACACTAGCCAATGATCTGAAGTAACTTTAGGAATAGCTTCCTGAAAAAATAACAAGTAGAAATCCTCCCAATCCCTAGTCACCAAGAATCTATCCAATCTGCACAACACCGGGTTATCCTGACGATTCGTCCATCTATACTTAGCATTAGACAGAGGGCAATCATGAAGGTTTCCAACTTGTGCAAACTCCTCAAAGTCTCTCATGCTTCACGTAGCCCAACCCCCAAAATTTTTCTCATGGCCGAAATGAATTACATAAGTGTTTGGTGGGGTAGAGGAAACGAAGCAGCATTGTTATTACTGAAATAGACAGGAAAGATTAGGATTCAAGTATAACTAAAGAAGAGAGAGTCATGAGAGCTGATAAAAGGCTGATTACCTAAAGCTTTTGAAATTGAAGAGATTATGTGGAGGCAACGCTCTCGTGTCAAGTGGCTCAAAGAGGGGGGATCGGAATACAGCCATTTTTCACATAATATCTAATTTGAGAACTTCCTACAATGCCAGTTAGTCTCTCAAAGTAGGGGATAGCTGGCTTAAGAGCAAAGAGGATATTACTCCTCATATTGAAGAGTCCTACAGAACCCTTTACTCGAAACAATTTGAAAGGAGGCCTACTCTAAAGGGGATTGAGTTTGATAGAGTTCTCGTAGACAAGTCTTATTGGTTGGAGAGACCTTTCACTGAGGAAGAAGTGCTATCTTAGTACTTTGAAAGATGATAAAGCCCTATGCCCGGACGGCTTCCCAATTTTCTCCTTTAAGTGCTTTTGGGATGTGGTGGGTAAAGAAGTTATGAAGGCAATGGATGATTTCTATGCTTCTTGATGTAGAAGCTTGAGCAGCACTTTTATAGTTCTTATTCCCAAATGCCCTGGAACTGAAGAATTAAAAGATTTCAAACCAATTAACTTGGTGGGTAGTATATTTATGATTTTATCCAAGGTTCTGGCAAGGCGTCTGGAGGAGATCTTGGGTGCAATAATCTCGCAGCAGTAGAGTGCCTTGGTTTGAGGCAAACAAATATTGGAATGCTCCCTGGTGGTGATGCAGCAACACTTTCATTGTTAGAAAGGACGTACCCACTTTGGAAGCCCAGGCCTACGTAAAAACCCCAAAGGAAAGGGCTTAGAAATCCCTAAAATGGTTGTTTTGGATAGTTTAGAGTTGTTTCCAAAGGGTTTGTTTATTTTAGGGTAATTATTTTGGGTTTATTTTATTTTAGGGTTGTCTCCATAGGGTTTGTTTTTCTTATTTCTAATTTTTCTCGGGATTTAATTTGTAACCAGACCCTAAAGTCCTTGGAAAGGATAATAAGGCTTTAAGCCAAGGTCCCAAATGCAATATTCCAAGTATATAAAGGATTGTAGGCTAGATTGTAATTCAGTTTTGGAATATTGGAATTAAAGAAAGGTTTTCAAGAACCCCACAAGTAGTCTGTTTTTTTTCTCTCTCTTGCTCTATGACTTCTACTTCTTCTCTCTTCTTTCTTTCTTCTATCTTTCATCCTTCTTGATCCCTACTTACTGTTTTCAATTTCTACCATTAAAGAACTCAATCAAGATTCCTTCTTGAAGGTGTTCCTGGAGTCTATATTCTGTTGAAGTAAATCGGCAACACCTAAGAGCTTTGGAGGCTATTGTATAAGAAGGATTATTGCTGAATTTTCTGCACAGTATACATCTACTTGTAGCAAGATCAAATCTGGACAGCAACTAGGCCAAATCTCTCATTCATAAAGCTCCCCACGACACGGATTTTGATTAGGTTTTCTATTCCAATCTTGTTTAAACTTGTTTCTCTAAATTCCTTTTAAAGATCTTTACAAAATTATGCTTCCAAATATTTATATTCCTGTCAAACATATCTCCAATTGTTGTTTTGTTTTGTGGATCTCCCCAACCTATACTAGGTTTTTTTTGTGATTTATTTTAGGGGTTGTATTCACCTTCCTATTGCCTTTCAAACCCTACGAACACCACTTAAATCTTCCTTGATTTCATAGGTTTCTTGATTCAATTTTTTGATTCTTGATTGTGGGTTCTTTAATCCTAAGCTATAACAGCAACCTGCACATATAGTTTCACATATCAAATCTTATCCAATTGACTTGAAATTTGGAACTGTGGTACATAATAGACTCAAGACTAACCCTGTAAAGCACATAATTTTTTGACACACGAACACAGTTATTTTGGTATTTTCAGAACCTGCCCCAGATTTTCCAGAATTGAGTTCTTGTTTGTTTTTCTTCTTTTAAATTACTGTTTTAGCTATTGTTTGGGGCCCATATCAGCAGGGAGTCAATGTCGATCCCTTGGTAGCCTCACATCAGGTGGAAAATGAGTTTATTGACTCCATGGTTTAGGAAGGTATACCTAGCGTTGTGTGTCAGATAGATATGGAGAAGGCGTATGATCATGTCCGTTGGGATTTTTTTGATTTTCTCATGACTCGGATGGGTTTTGAGAGTAGATGTAGGAATTGGATTAAGGTATGTATATCCTCTCCCTCCTTTTTGATGTTAGTGAACAATGATTCAAAGCGTTTTTTCAAATGAAGTAGGGGCCTTCGCCAGCAGGATCCCCTATCCCCCTATCTCTTCATAATGGTCATCAAAGCGCTTTGGAGAATGGTGGCTAGAGCGGAGTCCAGTGAGCTGCTGAGAGGTTTTTCGAGTGGAAAGAGTGATCCTTCAGTCTCCCTCATTCAATTTGTTGACAACTCCCTCTTTTGCATGAGGCCATACCTGATTTCATGGAAAACTTGAGGGCTATTCTTCTTCTCTTCAAAGTGGCTTCTGGGCTGAAGATCAAACTCTTCAAAAGTAAGATCATGGGGATTGGAAGGGTGAAGAATATAGAGAGTTTGGTTCGCTGCTTGGGATGTGGGATCGTGTCCCTCCCGTCAACTTATTTGGGGTTATTGCTTGGAGCTTGGTACAAGTCAAAGGAGATATGGAACGCAGTTATTGATAGATTGGAAAAGCATCTGCCAAGGTGGAAAGAGCGCTCTTTATCATATGGAGGTAAGTTAGCTTTAATTAAGAGTGTGTTAACAAGCTTACTTCTGTACTTTTTCTCTTTGTTTTCAGCCTTGGCGTTGGTGATTGAGAAGTAGGGAAAGCAACTGACAGATTTCTTGTGGCATGACAAAGAAGAGGAACACAAATTTCATCTTATGAACAGGTCTACCATCTGCAGCCCCATGAAAAATGGTGGCTTGGCCGTGAAATCTCTCAGAATTTTGAACAAAGCGCTTTTGGCAAGTGGTTATGGTGATTTGGAGTTGACAAAGAGAGCTTGTGGAGATGAGTCATTGTAGCTAAATATGATGAAATGGAAGGAGGATGGGCTAGTAGACAGCCTACGGACTCATTTGGCTTGAGTCTAAGGAATGGTATTGATAAGGGCCTGGACAACTTCTTGAACCTTATTTGTTTCAAGGTCAATAATGGCAAGAGAGTGCGATTCTGGTTAAATTCTTGGAGAAGCCCAAGTCCTCTTCATTTGATGTATACCTCTCTTTTTGGGTTGGCCAAGTTGAATGAGTTAATCTGATACCAGCATAGAGATTGGTTAGAGAGAATAATAGGAGAAGAGGAGAAGAGGAGAAGAGATAGAGAGAAGAAGAGAGAAGAATGGTTTAACGAATGGAACCATATGAGAGGGTACTCATACTTTGGTATTTATACCAATCCTTTATAATATACCGCATATATGATATACTAACAGTATAGGTATATAATACCATTATGACATAATTACCCTCAGATACATGATACACAACACTACCCCTCAAGTTGAGGAATACATATCAATGATTCCAAGCTTGTTGATTAATGACATAAATTGTACTCCCCCAAGTCCTTCCATAAATATATCTGCAAGTTGATCATTGGTTTATATGTACAGAATACATATATTGTCTTTCTTGATGTGATCCTTAATGAAGTGTCTGTCAACCTCCACATGTTTAGTCATGTCGTGTTGTATTGGGTCATGTGCAATACTTATTGCTACCTTATTGTCACAGTACAAACTCATAGGACCATATACTGAAAATCCAACTTCAGTTAACAACAATTTTTTTTTTTTTTTTTTTTTTTTGATAAATAAAGTAACATACTAACTAAGAAGGGGCCCAAAAGGGCAATGCATGAGAAATACATGGCCTAAACAAGCTCCCCTACAAGAAAATAAAGGACTCCCAAGCAAACATCCAATCCTTAAACGAGATGTTATGGAAGGAGGGAAGGATACAAGACCAAGGGAACAAGAGGGAAAAGATTTCATTGCAAAGGGTGGCCTCGTCCTTGCGCCGATCATCAAAGATACGCCTATTTCTCTCCTGTTAGATGCACCAACACAAAGAAAAAGGCAACCACCTCTAGTTAATAACATTATCAGCCATAAGGATTCGTAAATCCCTTAAGCCATTGCTCTGAACTCAACCTTTACACTAGACCTTGCAACCACAGGCTACTTCTTACTTCTCCAAGTCACCAAATTTCCTTCCACAAATGAACAATAAACCAAAGTGGACCTACAATCTATCAGTGATCTTGCCTAATCAGTATCAACGTATACTTCAACACGAGAGTTGTCATGTTTCCTATATTAGATACCCTTTCTTGGATAGCCTTCTAAGTATTTGAGCACCCTATATGCAGCATCCAAGTGATCTTTAGTGGGAGGATGCATAAATTGACTGATTACACGTACTACATAAGTAATGTTAGGACGGATTAGGGATAAATATATGAGACATCCTACCAGCCTTTGGTATCTTCCCGCATCAATTGTCCATTCATTGTCATCTTCCTTCACTTTATGATTTGCTTCTATAGAAGTTAAACAAGGTATGCAGCCAACCATTCCTACTTCTTTCAACAAGTCCATTACATACTTTCGTTAAGAGAGAAAAATGCCTTGTACTAATCTAACAACTTCTATCCCAAGAAAGTATCTCAAGGACCCTAGATCTTCGATTTCAAACTCTCTAACCAATCCATTCTTTAGCCGTGCAATTTCTACTTCATCATTCCCTATGACAACTATATCATCAACATACATGATTAAGGCTATTATCTTAAGACCATGGCACTTGGTAAAAAGAGTGTGATCTGCCTGAGCTTGGTTATAGCCTGCATTAATCATGGCAATTCCAAATCTTTCAAACCGGGTACGAGGTGATTGTTTTAGGCCGTATGAATACTTTTACTAAGTTCATCATTGCAACTAGGGAAAAAGTTTCTTAGAAAATATCATAAGATTGAGTATACCCCTTTGCAACTAGCCTTGTCTTATATCTCTCCACAGATCCATCAAAATTGTATTTTATTGTGAACACCCACCTGTAACTTACTAGCTTATTTTCCTTAGAAAGATCAATCAGCTCCCATGTTTTGTTTTGTTTTTCAATGTTTTAATCTCTTCTTCCATGGCATTCCTCCATTGTGGCTAGTCCATAGCATCAGATACGTTGCAAGGAACAGTGATGGAAGACAAGGAAAAGGAGAACCTACAAAAGGGTGGTGATAGTGCACGATACGAGACAAAATTGGACATTGGGTGTTGGGTACAAGATCTCACCCCCTTTCTAAGGGCAATAGGCTGATCAAGGTTTGAATTTTTGGGAGCTTGAGTTAAGGTAGGAGAGGGTGGAAAGGTTACATTACCCGTCTCAGAAGGAGGCTCCGAAGTAGTCTTGGAGTAGTTCATAAGAAGGTGGATCTTGTTCTTGTATTCCCTCTTATTTCTTCCTTCGGCTACAACATTTTAACTCTTTCTCTCCTTCTTTACCATTTATTTTATCATCATTCTCCCCGTTTCCATTATCACCATCAACATGATATATAGGAACAGGTACTACAAGTGGAACTGAGGACAACTCTTCACCCATAAGATGATCCCCTTAAATAGATGGCTGACGGCCAGAAGAGAAGAAAGGAAGACTCAAAGAAAGTTACATCTCTTGACACAAACTTGCGACATGTAGGGGAATGATAACACTTATATCCTTTCTGATCAACTCCATAGCCCAGAAATATACATTTGAGTGCTTTGGGATCTAGTTTGGAGCGATCAAATTCAAGAACGTGAACATAACAAATGCAACCAAAGGTTTTTGTGGGAAGAGGAAACAACTAAGAATGAGGAGATAACACGAATAGCGAAGCATTGTATAAGTGAACCCAAGAGGAAATCCGGTTCATAAGATACACAATTGTTTGAACGGCTTTAGACCAGAAAGTCCTAGGCACATTCATGGTGAACATAAGAGCATGAGCACTCTTTTAGAGATGCCTAATTTTCCTTTCTGCTACCCCATTTTGTTCCGGTGTTCCTAGGCATGTGGTCTTGTGAACAATGTCAGTCATATCAAGAAATGAGGTCAAGTCACCGGAAAGATATTTGTCGCCGTTATCAAACCTCAGAATATGAATTTTGGAACTAAATTGAATGCAAACCATATAGTGAAAAGATTTGAATGCAACATTCACATCACTTTAATGATTTAGTAAATAAAGCCAAGTGGCTCTCCAGTAATCATCTACAAAAGTTACAAAGTACTTAAGACCAAGATAAAGAGATAGTAGGAGCAGTACCCCATCCACCATAATGCACAACAGAAAAAAGGAACTGAACTCTTTTTATTAGTACTAATGGGCTAATTTGACCTACAATGCTTAGCCAATTGACAAGGTTCACAGTAACTATTTGACTAAGGAGATGTGAGGAAACATTTTCCTTTTTACATGAAATGACAAATGACCAAGTCTACGATGCCACAAAGATAACTCATCTGACGTGGAAGAACCATTTTCCCTTGTTGTAGAAGTAGCTATTGGTGATCAAGAATCCAGGATATAAAGACCATCATTCTCATGGCTCAAACTAATCATTTTCTTCGTCGCCATGTCCTGAAACACACAATATGAAGGAAAAAATATAATACAACAATTAAGGGTTTGGTGAGATAACTAATAGATAACAGATTCAAGGAAAATTTTGGAACATGAAGAATAAAAGAGAGGCATAAGTGTAACAGGAATATCACCCTGACTAGCGATAAAAGACAGGAATCCGTCTGCAATATGAACCTTGTATTTTCCAAAACAAACAGAGTAAGAGGGTGAACAATGAGAACATATCAGTCATGTGGTGAGATACGCCTGAATCAATGATCCAAGAACACTGAGGAGCAGATAAACTATATGCAACTATACCTGAGTAAACAAAAGAAGAGGTAAGAGTCATGAAAGAATAATCAAACTAGGAAACAAAACGTTTGAAAGTTGCAATCTCATCACTGGATAAAGCACCAATATCATGAGAGCCAGAAGGTGATGGAACAATAGTCATAGTAGATAACTTTATGGATGTAAAAGTAACTGAGTGGGCACTAAGTAGCTGTCTGCCAAGACGACCACCTCCTTGACCATTACAAAATCCACCACATGGAGAACAACGGGGTGTCAAGTCTAGTGAGCGTCCATTAAGATCCCAACACTAATCTTTGGTATGTCTAAAACGACCACGGTGCTCACATTTAAGGTGATCTCGATCATGAAACAAGTAAGTAAATCTGCCACCACGACCACGTCCCATAAAGCTTCCATGGCAACCTCTAGATGAACTTGAAACTAATGTTGATTTTTCAATGGATTTATCACTCCCCAGTGACCTTCTTCAAGATGGACATATGCATAAACTTCATTCAAAGTGAGAGCTTGGGTCATATTAAGAATTTGTACTCAGATCTACTCAAAGCTTGAGTTAAATCCTACCAGGAATTCAGAAACTTGAATTTCTTCAACATGTTTATGATAAGCGATTACATCTCACATACAGGATAGACGATAAGAGGTATAGTGGTATAATTCCTCCCATAGCTTTCGTAGGGCAAAATAGGAGATCGTTAAGAGCTAATCACCCTATTTAAACTATGCAATTCTTTGCCGAATATCATATACCTTGGCTGTATAGCTAACCTGAGAGTAAGCCTAGGATAAGGATTTCTAGATCTGGTGCGTTGTTTCCTGGAACAAATAATGATCACTAATTTCAGGTTTCATCGAACCCAAAAGCCATCCCATAATTGTAGCATTTTTTGTCTTCTACTTCCGATAACGTGGATCAATCTTAGGAGGAACCTCAAGTTCTCCAGTCAAATACTCCCTATCTTTGCCTTGTACGTAAATCAAAATTGATGTTGACTAGGTGAGGTAATTACTACCATTAAACTTGATGGTGGTAATTTGCAAGTGAGAGGGGTCGCCAGTGAAATGCATATTGCCTATATCACCCCGACCGGACTTGTCTGAGGTCGGAGTCGAGCTTATTTCTAACATATTACTGTCCTTTCAGGTATCTACAAGTTAGCTAACCACCAACAAGGAAGAGGCTGGACAACCACGAGTTCCTAGCACGTGTGTGTACAATCACGATCAATGAGATCAAGGAGTACCGTCACAAAAAACACATACACACCAGGCTTGGGACCCTCGATTTAAAGGATATTGGCTCCAACCACCACCACAATACCACGAACACTTTATACAACACCAAGCAACACCAACAAACTAGAGAACAGCCACGAAATACACACCCAACACAATTTGTGTCATAAAAAATTGTAAAACAGAGGACTTGACAATCCAAAAACCATGACGTAGAGATATAGATCTTCCAAACTTCCACCAACAGTAACAAATAAACATTAGACTATGCCACCAGCACAAATCGTGTCTCAAAGTAGTCACCACAGTCTAAAAACATTTTTTTATAAAAAAAAATGAAAAATGTTGAATATAGACCTGAAGGTTAACGTATATGATGAAAACACTACACAATTCTCAAATCCCAACCGAATCGTGTGAGACTGTTTTTGAATGAAAGATCTGCAAAAAAAATGACCCATCCTCATTGAATCATTCAATGAAAAATCCCCCAATCTAATTGGATTGAGCATTTCTATTAAATCTAGAAATTATTCCTCTTTGCACAAATTGGCTCAAAAAAAATACTTCTATGCCTCCAAAAATTCCAAAAAAAATACTCATAATACTCCTCACTCTATTCCACACCAAACCCTACCACGGCCAAGTTGACATCAGCATCCGTACGGCTGACGTCAACCCTACTTTTGGCTCATCATCTTTGATGTTAGCTTTCTCCAATGTTTCTTTCCGACTCTGATACCAAGTTGAATGAGTTAATCTGATACCTGCATATAGATTGGTTAGAGAAAATAATAGGAGAAGATAAGAAGAGATAACGACAAGAAGATAAGAGAAAAAATGGTTTAACGAATGGAACCATACGAGAGGGTAATCTCATACTTTAGTATTTATATCAATCCTTTATAATATACCGCATATATGATATACTAACAGTATGGATATATAATACCATTATAACATAATTACCCTCAGATACATGATACACAACAAGCCACCAACAAGGGGGGATTTGTAAAAGAATAAAAGATTAGAAGTTGAAGATTATATTCTCGAAACCTCCATTTTAGGAAGGATATTAATGACCAAGAACTTGAGGAAGTTTCCGACCTACTTGGTAGACCATGATATCAAATATCTCGAAATATCTTATGTCTCCTGACATATGACATATTCCTATACCAACACAAAACATTAAGTACATTATAAAAATTCATTTTTTGGTCGACGTGTTGTAATGATAAAAAAAATTATATGAAAAACGATACATTCCGAATAAAGTAAAAGGAGGAAGAGGAAGAAGGAGAAAAGAAGAACGAAGAACAGGAAGAGAATCTATTTGTTTCCTTATGTGGTTAGATTATAATATGTTTGTCAACCATTATGTATGCATGTGTACTTTTAAATAATATCAAAATACAACTATACTAAAATGAGTTATCATTCCTAATGAATCTATTTGCTCTCTTGTACATATGTAGTTACATTAGAATAAGTTTCCTAAGTTTCCAAAAAAAATTACAATATTTCTTTCTGATATTTCCGACATTTTCGATATCTGTCTTATTTTAGCCTGACCGACATTTCCACCGACACTAACATTTTGAATCTTGTGGTAGACTGGACTTAGTCACCCTTAGGGATAGAGATGCCAAGGATTTATGGGCTTGGAAGGCGTCTAATGCAAAACAAGAAAGAGCCCATATTCAGATTTGAAGGGTTCATGCAGGGATATTATGGGTTTCAAATTTTTTGTATAGAAATTATTTTTTATTTTGTCAATTTTTAGGAGACTAGGTTGGTTTCTTCTCAGCCAGTTTAAGGGTTTTTATTTAATTTTAAAGAAAGTGAAGAACTATTTCCGTTACTTTCTTTAGGCCCTATTTTAGAAGGTCAAAACTGACCCGTACCCGTTTGAGCTGATTTTGGTGTCACTTGAAAGGTTATTCAGTTACCTTTCCAACAAGAAGATCTTGAGAATCCAATGTGATTTGGGAAAGTTATGGCCAAAATACTAGCAAGGTATCACTTGGTGACAGGATTTAGTTATTTTAGATTTTTTTTAAGTCTATTTAGAGTGGGATTTGGAAAGCTTTGAATGTAAATTCTATATATATGCTTATAACGCAAATTTTATTAGTGAAGACTGAATAGAATAATTTTTCTTGGAGCTCACATTTGAGACTTCTTCCCAAGACCAAAGATTGGTTTTTCCTTGGAGAGATTCCTAGGGTTTAAGTCCCTTGGTGAGAGGCCAAGAACCCTGATTTCTTGTAGTGAGAGGCTA
Source organism: Platanus orientalis (assembly GCA_025762735.1). Taxonomy (NCBI): domain Eukaryota; kingdom Viridiplantae; phylum Streptophyta; class Magnoliopsida; order Proteales; family Platanaceae; genus Platanus; species Platanus orientalis. The sequence continues at coordinate 5,534 of JAOXJP010280200.1, read as the reverse complement.
CAACATTGGGTACTATCTTCTTCTTCTTTATCTTCTTTTCTTACTTCACGTGCTAAAATGTTAGCAAATAGATTGCCTTTGTGATCCAGAAAGGAAAATTGATAAGCTTCAATAGATTGCAAATAATCTAATAGTTTCAAGATTTCCTTCTCTTAATAAACATGCGGTTCCTTGAATCCAGTGGGCCCATAACTCACCGGTTAGCAACCATCTCTAGGCTATCCTACATCAGCGTCAAATAGAGACATTTTTCAATGAAATCTTATTATTCATTACTGTCCCACCACAATGCCTGCTATTTTCCAGTGAAGTTTGTAAAAAAGCCTATTGTTCCAATGAAGGTGGCTTTCTTCTTGTGGTTATTATATTGGGATCAAGTGCTCACAGTTGATAGGCTGATCGCTAGAGGTATGTGAGTGCCCAATTGCTGCATTATGAGTTGCTGTTAGGCTGAATCAATTAGCCATCTCTTTATTCATTGTAATCTAGTGGTGTGGTTGTGGGCCTTCTTCGGTCTTTTCATGTTAGATGGGCTTTGCCCCCTTCATTATCGATCTTGATCCAGTGGTAGAGTGAAGATAGGGAGGGAAGAGGGCTATGTCCCACAGAAGCAAAGTGATAAATATCATGTTGAATCCTTAGGGTCAATCCAAGAGAACATATTGGGAATCTTCTTTATTGACTGTCCTCTTTGAAGGAATATGCTGAGATGAAATTCCAAGAGTGGGACTTTCATTGGGAAGCCATGATTTACATGCAATTGGGTGGGCTTTTGTGGTCAGGCAGGGGGTGTTTGTATCTCTTACACAAATCCTTGCTTCCTTTCTGTTTTTGCTTTTTTTAATAAAATTTACATTATCTTTTTCAAAAAAAAAAATAATAATTGAAGGAAAATTCTATAAGATGGGGCTACAAGACCAGCCAAGCTTTATGGAGAAGAATGTTGAGCAGCCAAGAAACAACACATGGATACAATGAACGTGGCTGAGATGAAGATGCTGAGATGGATGAGTGGAAAGAGTAGAAAGGATAGAATCATAAATGAATCAATTTGCAGGAGTTTAGGTGTAGCACCAATAGATGATAAGATGAAGGAAAGTCAACTAAGATGAATGGTCCTGTGCAACAAAGATGAATAACTGTGCTGGTGAGGGGTGAGATGGTGCAAGTTGAAGGCGTAAAAAGGACAATAGGAAGGCCAAAATTGACTTAGATTGAAGTAGCAAGGGAAGACATGGATGTTTGCAATTTAACAACAGAAATGGCTCTAGATCGAGTGGGATGGAGGACCGAGCCCAAGTAATTGGGGTAAGGCTTTGTTGTAATTGTAGTTGGGAATCCATATAGGATCCAATCACAACTATATGGTGAGCAAGCAAAGAAAGCAATGGATGGTCCAGCAAACGGACGTATAAAGACCCCATAGCCAACCCAAGGGAGACCCAAGTTTGGGTCCATTAAAAATCCCATATCTAGGTGCAAAAGAAGGCTCACTCCAATGAAACCGGGGCTGTTTGGCAGACTTTTCCAGGGCTGGTTTCATGCAGCTTTGCTCCTGCATCAGGAGTCCTCAATCGATACTTTTCAAATATCTCTAGACAGCTCCTACATTCCTCAAGTAAAGAATCATGGATTCCTCAATGCATTCTGAGCAGACCCGGCAGAGTCAGAAACTTATACAATTTCTGCATATTCATCAAACCCCAAGTATTCTCTTCCAATGATCCCTGGAGGGTAAGGACCAAGTGGTCTTGTGCATTGCAGTCTGATAGCTCTGCTTTCCATATTACCACAATAAAGTTGAATGCTAAAATCATCTTGAGTATTTTTGTTTTCTTTTTTCAAAGATCAATCTCTTAATTTAGGAGACGAATATACGAGGATATCCATGGAAATTATGAGAAGCAGTGCATGCCAACTAAAATAAGGATCAGGAACAACAATAAAGTGGTAACAACACCTCAGCATCTCAAGATGTACCACAGTTTACCCAAATAGGGTTTTCTTTACAGGACATGAGTTAGCAAGACAATGCTACATTTTCCATGAATACCAATACCATGTGCACGTAAATCATGGATTTGTATTCAAGCTTGTAATACCAAATAAGTACAAGTTCACTATAAGTTTGCTATGCATATCGACATCGGCTTAACGAATTGAGTAAGAGAGTATCACTAACTTATCGTGATTGACAAGCATGAGAGAAGCAATTAAATTCTTATACACTATACTGTAAGCATGAAAGAATGCCCATGAGAGGGGATAGGGGGGAGAATGCATGACACAACTGATAAACCATACATACTTCAACCAGGAGATATGAGAAGGAAAGTTCTAGAAGGGGGTACAAACCTCTCTGCTACATGTCTTGTCCAAGCATTCATCTCTACAGTCAACTCCAGTCTTATCATTACCATGCTTTTGCTGATTTATTACCCACTGTTCCTCAAGCTTCTTTATTGATTCCATATAATCCTTCTGGTATTTCAATCTCTGCTTCTAGAAAAAGAAAAAAATATAACCCCCCCCCCCACAAAAAAAAAGAAAAAAAAAAGCATGGCATTAGCAATTTAAACACTAATCCAAACATGGAAATTGTGACTTGCTAGTAGAACCCAGTAACAAAAAACAAAGGAGGAAATATCAAAATTAAAAAAAATATGCCAGCTTGTTAGATTGGTAAAGTCTGTGGGGGTTCATACCACAGACCTGGGTTCTAAACCCATCTTCACCTATTAATTACTAACCACTGACCCACTTGCTTATCAAAAAAACAAAAAGAAACATCAAAATATGTTGAAGATGACAAATAATGGTTTTTCTTCCAAAATGTAATCACAAGTGAACAATGAAACATGCCAAATAGTATCTGTACCAGGGACCAAAGCATAACATGCATGTATAAAAGGAGAGCTGCTGTGGAAAGATAAGATATTTCCCAGAGGTGCAAGCCAGTCCAGGAGGCAAAAGTTGAAGGAATATGTGCATGTATGTTGGGGGTATTTTAGTCACACCGTATAGGGTTGGTATATCATGATTGGGATGTATAAGACGCAAATACTTATATAAAGTAACGTATGTAGAGAATAGATAAGCTACATACGATTCTCTCATTCTCCCTCTTCTTCCTCCTCTCTTCCTATTCTCTCTCTTTTATTCTCTTCTCAGAACAGCACTCGTAGGAACACTAGAAATAACAAAGTCAAGTTGGTATCAGAGCAAGGATCGAAGGGGGAAGAGTTGGAGTTCAGTAGCTGCTAACATCAGCAAGCCTAGGGCTGACATCAGCTGCCGTACTGCTCACACCGTGGAGGTAGGGTTTCAATCGTTTTTGGAAGATCTTGATTTTAGATAATTTTTGGTGATCAACCCATGAGCAGATAAGAAGATTAGTGATTTTTAAATGATTTTTCTGTGAATAATATGAATTATTGTCACGATTCGTAATTTCAGATCTGCGAAAATTTCGAGCATGTTTTTCAGTGATTATTTGGATCGATATAGGTCATTTTTATTGTAGAGCCCTAAAAAAATTGGTTTTACAAAGTTTGGTGCTGGTTTGGAGGAGCTGTGATGTGTTTCATGGACCTCATCTACCGCCCCCCATTAACGCCTGGTCGTGAGTGCTTGTGTTGATCACTGTGGTGATCACAAGTGGTGTGGCTGCTAGGATTGCAATTCATGAGTGCTTGGGTGTCCCCTTGAAACCCAAAGGGTGTGAAATCGTGGGAGCCTGGGAGTTCAACAGGTTCAGATATGAAGCCTTCTCTATAGGCTCTGCTGTGAAAAACCAAAGGGTGTTAGGAGAGCAGATCCCAGTGTAGCCATTGTCGGGAGGATGTACTAAGCAAGAATCTACGTATGAGTTCTTGCGATCTCAAAAAAAAAAATGTCAGACGAAGTAAACAAGTTTAACCAAGTTGTGGGTGGCATTAGAAAAGACAGCAGCAGTAACGATGAAGTGTTGACGTTTTAGATATCTGGAGATTCATCCCAAACCCATATTACAACTATGAAATTTGATGGTAGCAACTACCTCACTTGGTCCAAGTCTATACTAATCTACATCCAAGGAAAGACAAGGTAGAATACCTGACAGGTGAGATGGAGGTACCTCCACGTACTGATCCTTGTTATAGGAAGTGGAAGACTGAGAATGCAACTGTGATGAGTTGGCTGCTAAACTCAATAAAACCAGAGATAAGTAATCATTTCTTATTTCTAGAAATAGCACATCAAATATGGGATGCTTTGGCAAAGTCATACTCTAAGATGGGTCACATTGCAAAAATATATGCACTTAGGCAGAGGATTGCTCAGTTTAAGCAGGGAGATCAGCCACTTGCCATTTACTATTCTTCCTTACGGAAGATGTGGGGTGCATTGGAACACTATACTATTTATCATCATGCACGTGTGAAGGACACCATTGAATACAAGAAACATGTTGAGAGCATACAGATATTTGAGTTTCTCGTTGGGTTGAATTCAGAGTATGAACAGATGTTGGTCCTTATTCTTGGAAAGGATCCTTTACCCTCATTAAATGAAGGTATATGCTCATATTCATAAAGAATAAGGACGTCGTGGAGTGATAAATATGTTTCCTTCCTTTGAGAAATCAGCATTGGTCTCTACATCAACTAGAGTTGATCATGGTGGAAATACAAGTCGAAGCCGTGGTGGAAGATTTGGTTATCTCTGATGATAGGGACCACCTCAAGTGGGAACATTGTGGTTAGTTTAGGCATACAAGGGACCAATGTTGGGATCTCCATGGGCAACCCCAAGATCTACCTCCACGTTCCTTATAGCGAGGTGGGTCTAGTAGTAGTAGGAGAGGAGGTCGTTTTGGTAGCAACCGACCCCACGCTCATTCTGCAATTTTCACATCCACTGCTATGACACTTATAGCTCTGGGGCCTATGCCCTCCGGTCCTTCTGATGGGGGTTTGTCTAAAGATGAGATTGAGGGTTTAAGACGTTTTGTTTCACAACTTGAGCATCCTTCTAGTGCTCATACATCATCCTTTGCATATTCAGGTACTTATGCATCTACTTTGTTTGCCACTACCTCCAGCCATAGGGCTCCTGAATTATAGATTTAAGGGCTTCTCACTATATGACTGGTATGTCGTCCTTCTTCACATCCTATAGTGTTTGTTCTGATAAGGACAAGGTCCAAATTGTAGATGGTTCTCTTTCTTCTGTAGCAAGACAGGAGAATATTTTTGTCACCCATGATCTAAATTTGTCATTTGTGTTGCATGTTCCTCACTTCACTCTTAATTTATTGCCTATCAGTCATATTACAAAAAAAAAAAAAACTCTACCAATGTTTGTATCTTCAGACATTGCCGATCCTAAGCCAGGATAAAGGAGGAAAGTGGCGTCAGGTTGAGAGCCGGCCTTAATAAACTACTCAAACCATTAAACATGAATCCTGAAAATACATTATATCGATCTAATACTAGGGCGTACCCTTTAAGCGACGCGCCTCATTCCCCGGATGTGGCGAAAAATTGGCGAGG